>JXWZ01013996.1:0-12728 GCA_000956215.1 Anopheles farauti No. 4 | reverse complement strand
CTCTCTCTTTCCCTTCTTCTCCGCTTTTCCCTCCCGGCTACGCTTCAGTGCGCTTTCCGATGGCGTTGGCAAATGTGGTGCGTGAAGGCCCTCCGTGTATTGGTGTGTGATCGCGCGCATGTGGAAACGATAAGGAAGACGGAACGTGTTTTCCGTCGCCGAAAGCTTCACCAACCTGAAAATGGGAAGCAAAAACATCACACAAAAAAAAAGCTGGTCACCGCACCTTTAAAAAAGAGAAAGAAAGCGCTGGCCACGCGACATCGAAAAGCGAAACGAGGGCGACTTGCTGACGGCTCCGCACGCTTCCACGAGCTTGCTTTTCCTACACGAACACCCCTCCCCCCTCCCCCCGGCTACCTCTATATCAATCGCAGCGCAAAGTTTTGGGACGCCGTTGTCGGTGGGTGGTTTGGAAAAGTCGCGCTTGTCACGTTCGTAAGCGATTTTGTACGCGGCGGGAGGAATGGGACGAGAGGGAACGCGGGTTAGTTTTTTGCTTTGTTTTTTTTTTTTTTTGTTTTGTCCGTGCGTTCCCGCGAGGCGTCGTATCACGTTGATTTTGGGGCGTTGTTGCGCCTACCGAGGGCGATCGAAGTTCGTAAGAAACTTCAAAGAAACGCACGATTTAATGCGCTTACTTGCGAACGACTGACCCACGGTGTTGAGCGTGGTGGAAATCGGGAAATGTTGTTTAGCTCGTGAAGAATGTGTGTTTGAAGGCTATTAAAGTATTAATACACTTTTGGTGAACATTAACGACTCTTGGTGGAGATGGTTTATAAAAAGCCCCATGAACAAGTTATTTATGTTTATATAATTGTGTTTAAAACATGTATTTGTACATTTACTATGCTATGAACTGCTTTAAAATTTTATCACTTATGTATACATTTATAAACATTATTTTATACATTTATACATACATGGAATCTTTACTTTGTACGATGTTTTCTAATATATACTAAATTTTAAATGGTCATCTATTCTGGTTAAATTACTTCCTTGTCCATGATTTTTTTTAATTACAATTTTAATATCAAGGAAGTGCCAATCAACTAAAACATACATTTTCTTTCGAACGTATCATATATTTATTTCCAAAATGAATTCTTTTGGATTTAAGAGATACCTATGCTCAAATTATTCCTAGCAATAAATACAGTTGCTAGTAATAAATTGAATAAAAAAAACGTCCCTAGCACGCGTGCCAAATAATTCCGGTTTCAATTAAAATTAATGAAAAAATCGACACGCTTCGTGTGGATGTTTAACATGGCAAAACTCAGCCAAAGAATCGTCTCGCTGAGCAAAAGTAAAAAAAGATTGACTTAACGAAACAGAAGCAGGAAAAACCCTGCAGTGCATAAATTAATTTATTCTTACACCAACCACCCTGGCACCTTAATCGCTCTCGAACCACCGGTGTGTATGAAAAGCTTTCCGGTCTGAGCCGATTATTGAGAATCCACGAAGAGATCCGGTCCGCGCGTACGTGTGTTTGTGAGGCAGGGAGTACTATCCGGCACGAGCAACCGACCGACTCTACAGCATGAAGCAAGATGAGTGGAAAATTTTCATGTTTCCCATTTTCCCGATACGGCTGCAAAAACAATCGCCATCGAGCGAGCAAAACCAATGTTGCACTTTACATGCACACCCTACTGCCACCCCGTTCCGACCACCGAGCATGCCGTTGTTGGGTGCATCATCCCGCGAAACAGGGCGGGAAAGTTCGCTTGTTCGCTGGCAGATAAGTCGACACAATGGACGCACCACCGTGGCGGGCATTGTTGCCGAAGTAATTTATTCTCGCGGATGCATTCATGCACGCCGGTTCGCTCGCTGCTTGCCGTGGAGCCGTGATGCAATTGCATTATCATCTGGGCGAACGAAAGACGACGGAGAGGCGAGCGTGGCCGGCGGTGGCCAGCGAAATTGGATTCAAAATCGATGCGTTTTCACCATCGAGCGCCCCGTGCTGGCGCCGAGTGATTGAGTGGGATCACCTCATTGAAAATCAAATAGCGAATCGGCGAGAAGAAGTTGACAATCGGATTTGAAATTGGTTTTTATTTTTCCTAGACGATGATCAGCGACGATCGATGTTAATTATCAATTTTTCTACTCATACTCTACATAAAATGTGTCCAATTTGTATCACACTACTACGCATTGCGTAGGATTTGGAAAAAAATAAAGTTTATGGAATATCGATCAGGATTTACAAGAAAACATAAATATTATGCGAAATTCGAAATAATTGCTTTATTCTTTTAATTGTTTTCATAAATAAATAAAAGAGAAATTGTTCGTATCTGACTGAAACTGACAGTGATTAAAGAACGTTAAAAGTTGTAACGAAAGTTCAACCAAATAATAATAAAAATAAAAGTATATAACATGCAAGTGCCGTAATGCTATTTTGTAAATTTTAACGCGTTATTTACTGGTTTAATAAACATTTCCTAGAGTAAAGTATATATTTCCCAACTTAACAACCATTTCTGGTATTTTTACTATGTTATTAGAAAAAGGAGATAAAATCATGAAACTGAATTGTTTTTAATAACCAAATCTGCTAGTTCTTAAATTTTTCCCTTATTTTAATTATAACAAAGGATAATTTGAAGATTTTTTTAAAGAACAGAAAAAATATAAAAAGTATTTCTAACCGTCATCCTTTTTCAAATAAAATCAAACACGTTGGTAGGTTTGATTATAGAAATCTCAAAATATATTTCTACGTCTTATCTCCAAAATTACGGCCAAGGCTGGAATTATTTTGATTAGATTTTTATTTTCGAACCATACTTTTATAAAACATGGTAACTTCGTTACCAGTAATTAAAAAAAACTCCCGTGATGTTAACTATTCAACTCCTGCAATGTATTACTCTCGTTTTATGCCTCCTTTAACAACTTCTTATTACGTTTTATAGCAAACGAAGGTAGCTGCTTCACGCTACAGTATCTCATAATCTAACTATGTGGAAGCACTCCTTTCACCACGCAAACTAGTTTTCATGTAACCTAGTCAATTCGCTCGACATAATATTCACAGGATCACATAAAACTTCAACATCCGCGCGGCACACGGCGATACAATATTAAAGCGCGAATTGTTTACACACCCGCCTTTGAACGCCCAGCGTTATGGACCTTTCATCTCATCGCCACACCGAGCCCACTTGACGGAAAGATTTATTTTGCCACCTACTTCCCGTCTGCTACGAGCGGCCAATGCAATACGACCGAGCCGTCAAAAGATACACCCCAGTTCCGTCCGCCGTGCGCATCCAGCGGCAGGCTAATCTTCGGTCACACTTAGGCCGCGTGACGAAGGCATCAGCATGATGCGAACCTTGATGTCATGATGCTCAACACACACATAAAAGCAGGGGCAAAACCCACCCGGTGCCCGGTGACACCGTGCCCGAGCATAATAGATCCTCTTTTCGCATGTTTCTACGATTGACACCACTCTCGAAAATCGGACGGCGGCCGGATGTGTTTTTCGGGGTGGGGGAGGAGAGGGCGCGTGGAACGAAGGTGCCCACGTATGGTTGCTTCACCATCACCACCCGCACTCCCCCTCACGCCACGCGGGTATTTACCTTAAGAAAGGGACACACAATGCTCCAAAGATGATGATACTTCATCGCTGAATGGAGAATTGCTGCTCTTTCGCTGCTGCTTTCGGAGCGTGTAGCATGATGTGTAATATAGATTACATAAGATGCGCAACATCATATGCCACAAACCACCCGCATACGTATGGCAGGGGATCCTTATTCCGGCATTGAATATCACCCGGCGCCCGGACAGCTTACAAGCTGCACGACGAGACTGTAACCGCGGCCCGTCAATAGAATGCTGCCGAGAAGTAGTGTGTGGAAAGTGGCACGTGAATAGGTGAGTGTAATCACGGTCGGTATTGAAACATGATTCAATTTCCATTCTATTCCGCGCTCAAAAGAGAAACAGCATGATTTAAGGCGTAATCTCTAGCCCCTCTTTGTCGTAAAAGCGCATTCACGGGAGCAAAAAAAAACTGTATTGAAATTTTGCAAATAAACTTGAAAAAAAAACTCCCTCTGCAACATAAACCTATAGAGTGCACAGAAAAAAAATTCGATTAAATCAAATCTCAATTCAATTGGGTTCGGGAACAGATAGCGCACTAAAAAAAATGAAGCAATTAATTTATTATACTTTTATCTTTATTACTCCGACGCGCGGAATTGATCGCTTAATCAATATCAATTAAAAACCACATTTCCAAGCGGAATCCACGCGCTCAGGGCCGGCGAGTGGATAATGATGCCGGTGGTAGGCTGGGAGCGGTTTCGCTCATAATTAATTTCGGACGGCAAAGAAAGGGCAGCACGGGGCTAAAAATCGATACTGAAAGCCGTCAGCCTGGCCACGATAATCAGTGGTGTGGGGTGAGGGGGAGGGAGCCTCCCTCCCGGGATGTGAAGCCACGGATGATCAAACAAACAAATTGACTACTTTCTATGCCCGTGAACGCCCGCTAATGCCCGATGATCAACGGGGAAAGCTAAATCCTGCTCCAAACCGGCTCGAGTCCATCATCTAATCCGTCCCGGATTCGCTTTGCGCTCGGTCGCGTTGGTAGATAATACCGAAGGAGGGCAGTAGGAAAAAAAGGCATCCGTTCCCGCCCACGCTCAATGCCACACTCGACACTCGCTCTGCGACCATAATTTTCACCCAATTTCACACCACCATCTAATGACAATATTCAAATTTGCTTTGATCTAACGCTGCCGCTCCGGGCGAGCAACAACAAAAAAAAAACGGACGGGCCGACGAAAACGAAACTAAGCAAAACCGAGCGCAATTCAGAGGCGAAGCTTATCGGAAGGCTCGAAGGCGAAAAGCGTATTTTTCCCGCGACGGAAAAGACAGGCGAGCCGCGCCGCAACTAGCACCGGTGCGTTTCGGCGCAAGATGGAGGCGCCCAGCCTTCGGTTCCGGCCGCGGGTTTTACGGACACCCGCAGCTCACCCCGACTGTTGCCGGTGTGCGTGCGTTTGGTTTCGCATTTTTGCGGCGCGTACAACCACAGCAAAAATTGCGACGAATGGCACCAACCGGCAGCCCGCAGGGTTGAAAGCGAGAGTGAAAAATGAAAATCGGCCGCTCCCATGCGATACGGTCGTTTAAAATAATAAGTATGGAATGAAATAAAATTTACATTTCACCGCACGGAGCGGAACGGGGTTGCGGGGTGTTGAAATAATAGGATGCGCCGCCTTTGGCCAAACTGTCATCGGTCTAAGACGGTGTCGCGCGCTGGGAGAGCTTTCTCAGCATATTAGCATATCGGTGGAACATACGGCGGTGGCGGATTAAAAATCTGCCTCGAAATGCACGCAGTACATGTGTTGCGCTGGCGAAAAAGCTGGAACGTGGGTGAGAGTTTTGTACTTCTAGCCACATTACATGGTGTCGAATCGGCTATGAAGCCGGGGGATTGGAACATTGTTGCATTTCCATGCGCAGCTGTTTTTGGCCGTCTCAAATGGACGCTTTAAGTTCAGGAAAATAACGTCGGGAAATAAATAATAAATAAATAATTAAGCGGGTAAAAACGATACCTTTTCCGAGTATATTAGGCTATATCTATATCTTAATATTTTTATAAGATTAAGGTGCAATTCAAAATCCTAAAATTTGTTCATTCATTCATTGACTTGATAAGAGTAGATAACGTGTTGATAAAGCTTAACGTCCCTAAGAGATTAAATGAAATAATTTTTTATCAAAAACATGTACGATTTCTTTTTGCCACATTTGAATTAAGGATGAATTATAAGCTCATATTAATAAAAAATATAAATTAAAATGCAAACCGTCAATATGGAAAATGATGCTCCAATTGAATTAGTAAAAAAGCTGTATCAGCCTACAGCTTATGTTTTAAGAAACCGATATAAATAGACAATAGATAATTAAACTTAATTGCTGGCTATAGATGATATGAATGTCAGTAACACGTATAAATGTGTTTTAGATTATATGCATATCAGCATGCATAAAATTAATTTTAAATAAATAAATAACAGATTTAGTTTATTTTATCTTTTTAAAAGCACACGCCAATGGAATTCCGTACTAACAGACCCAATTTCACCCCATAAAAAGCTCAAATATTGTTTTTTTTACTTTAAAAAATTGTTTAAGTCAAGAAGCTTTTCCAAAGCAAGTTTGTATTGTCAAATATTTGTCATTGACCTCTACGCACTTCCGATCGACCACAAATTATCAGTCCCGAAAAGCTTCCTCGTTTCCCCCCGCCGGAAGGTAGGCAATCCGCGCGACACATCTACGTTCGGCGTTAATTCTGTCCATTTATAGATGCCAACGCCCACGCAACATCCCGACCGGCCCGACCGGCGCAACATCCCGAAGCGCTCTGTCCACTTGCCCATGATAAATTGCTCGTACGTGACCGTGACGCTTGGTTTGTGCGGCACCGCCGTGAAGTGTCCAAGAAAACATCCAACAAAAGCTGACAACAACATAAACAGAGGGGGGGGAGAAAAAAACATAAACATAAAATAAAAGCCAAACAACGCACACTCTCGCACACCTTCCCATTGCTTTGGCTGCCCGTGTGGCTCCTTGGCGGCGTGTAAAGGATAACGAAATTTCGGTCGCGCACCCAGCGGAGCGGAGTGGTCAAAAACGCATTTACGCCGCTCCGCACGGATTTCCCGATACGCTTCGCCCCGTGGAACGTGTACGGTTCGGCGGTGTCGGCAGTGGCAAAATAAATATTCATGAGCTGTGTACAAATTGCTCGTCCCCCGAATGATGATGGTGTCGCTCGAGCGGTTCATGAAGTATGTGTGTGTGTGTGTGTGTGAGCACACGACTCCGATCGAAAGCTGGACTCACGCCCAATAGCACCTAACTACGCAAGGCCAAACTTACCTGCAGAAGAGGTGAGCAATCCTTCTGGTTTTGTGCAAGGTTAATCCTTATGGTAGCGTCACACCATTTCTTAAAGCTTCTAGTATCGTTACGGGAAGCTTCACAAGTAGCTGACAACTATATGCTGCTAACACACCAACATCCACAACGACAACGCACACTTTTGATTCACAGGTAGCAGCAGCAGGCGCTGGCGAGCGGTTTTCGGACTCTCGATTAGATGTTCCGGCGTTTAAAGCGGCACACTTGACAGCTGCTTTTCGATGATTACCAGGGTGTAGACAACGATTATCCTAGACGAATCTGCGGCTACTACACACGTACACACGCGGGCGGGAATATACACTAGCGGACACTACACGATGCACACAGAGATACTGGCAAGGTTAGAGTTGGTAAACGAATAGACGTACGCACACAAACACAAGCACACACGCGCGCTCTCTTACTTGATTTTCTACCTGAAATATTGCGCTACACACAGCAAACACACCTGTTAGAAATGAGAACATTGAGGTTATAATTTGCTGCTCCAGACGTCAACCTGCATCCACACATCCTGAAGCTTTGTTGTTTTGTGTCTTGCTCAATAGTTGACAGATTTTAACGATTACTACCAAGAAGGGACTTCCACGTTAATCGGCCCACTTGCTTTTTTTTTAGTTAGCGTTACTGCTTACATGTTTTGTTCTGGGGCTGCTTTTCACCACACGCTTCCACAAACAATTGCACCTCAAAACACTATCTCATTGTCCCATTCCGGGGACGTACCCGGCCGGGGAAAAGGGCTACGAGACGGCCGCTTTGATACATCGTCGGTCTTGCTGCTGTGCAAATCACACTCAACGGCAAAGTGAGGCGCGATTCTTCGGATTCAGTCGAGCACGAGCCCCAAGACACCCCAACACGCCCACTGTTATCCTTAGCCCACAACACAGCTAACCCACTCGACGGTGGATGCCCGTCCCCGTGCGCACAATGAACATCCCGTCAGCAACCGAGCGAAACACGCAAGTGAGTCACGCTTTTGTTATGCCCGCACTACACACGGCACACTTCCGGGAGGCGGCGCATTGTTTCGTTTTCCCCGTTTCTTCGCTGGCTTTCTTCGCGACCGCTTCCGGTGGGAGGGTTTCTCGGGTTTCGCTTTACACCCGGTTCGCTCGGCTGGTGCTCCCGCAAGCGGCAGAACAATTTGGCCCAAAATTATGCCACTTTGGAACAAGTTGGAGGAAGGCAATTACCTTGCCACCATTCTTCCGCGATTGATTGCTCGATGGTACGCTTGAGGTCTTTAAGGTAGCGAAACGAGACTTTCGATGCTCCGCGAACTTTTCTACGCGAGTTTTCTAACAGCTTCCTGATATTGCACCGAACCTTCAATCATAGATTGCTTCGACCAAGTCTGTACGGCTAGACTTCCGAAAGACTCGCACCACACACAAATACACTCACGCTTTATCTGATTCCCAGCCTGCGTCTGGAAATGGTGTCCTCACGCGGAATACTCCCCCAGTGCGTCCAGCCGATCAACAGTGTCCGGATTTTGGGCGGAGGAGAACGACGTGAAATCTCGGCACCAACGGAGACTACTGACACTCACAGGCTACTACCCACAACTGTCACTGCTCACCAACGACAACGACGACGACGACGACGGACGTTAACGACCACCACTTCTCGCGTTGCGCTGTCACCATGGCAACCGACAGCAGAGCACACTCGATCTTGCCAAAACTTGCTCTTCCCGTCGGTTACGTCGGCTGCTGATTCGGCATCGACGACGGACGGATATTACCGAGTGCGCTGCGAAGCCAACGCCAATACATTCGCCGTTGTGGCGTGCGTAGCTTTCAACGACTCCAAGAGCGGAGCAGAGAGATAGCGAAAGCGTGCTTGTGTGCGTTTGGACCACTCTACAGCGGGTTTCCGGGTTTGCTTTGCCATTTGCGACCTACACACACACACGCGCACGCACACCGCACAGCTTCTCTCGCCAATCTCCGACACCGACGGGCTCTCGAGCTCTCTCTCGGGTGCTCTCGGGTTACCCAAAACGGCGCCTGTGGTTGCGTGTGTGCGTCCCGTAATGCCCGCCCGCACACCTGTCCACCGAACAACGTCCGGCATCCGTTCGTCTCCCGGGTTTTGCCGAAGCTCTTATCACAAAGCACACCCAACACAAATACTACCACGGCACGGGGAGTCTGTACGGTAACAACAGATGATGTGTGTGGTGACACACTGCCACACACGATCACGTCCCGGTGCGCTCGTTCGGTCCCGTGTTCCGACACTAGTCCTCTTTCCGTTCCAAGAGTGATCCAAACAGCGACGGCTCACAAAATACGCTCGAAAGTGTTCATTAGCTTGTGTAAATACGTTTCAAGCACTCGGTTTGTTACTGTTCAATAAGCGCTTGGAAGCATCTGACAAGCGTTCGAGTGTTCCGCTCCACTTCCCCCGGTTCCCCATCGGTTCGCCAAACGCTCGGGCTATGACATAATGGGCGACCTATCCCAGGAGCAAAGGCTGCAACACGTAGTTCCATTCCGCGTCGGAGGTGTGTGCGACCTATCGGCGAAACTTGCCGCACACAGACACACGCTCACCCGCTACGAAGGACGTCCGGAACACACCCAGGGACCTAGCTTGCCCGAGACGGCCCACCCCCCGAGCAGCGGGAATGGGATGGGTTTATTTATTCCCTTGCATTATCGTGGCCCACCCCGAGCCACTCCATTCCCTTCCTGCTTGGAGGGACGCGCGCGCGCTCGACGCGAAATTGATTGCCACAACTCCACAAGCTACCACCGGAGGAAAAAAAAACCCCCTTCGCCCGATGGTTTTGTTGATAGCGAAGGATATTAGGTTTATGTCCGCGACGATCGCAGCAGGCGGCGTAAGTATGTGTGTGTGTTTGTCGCTCGCTCTCGTTCACTTTGGTGCTTCCAGTTTCAACACCACCAAACGTTACTACGTCTATTTCGCACTGCTTTGCGACACACAAACACAACCCACGGGGTTTGCCTTCGTCGCCTTCCAACGATGGCCCGCAAACCGTCGACAACCAGCAAACCTTCTGCCGTGCGGAAAAACCGCTGCGCTGCGTTCCTGTCTGCCCTTTCGAGTGGCCCCGGACTGTCCGCCCCGTCGTCGCCCTTTTCAGCGTGGGCTCGCGCGGTGCGGTTGAGCGAGCCAAGCGAAAACTTTTAAGTTAATTAACAGCGGAAAAAAGAATTGATTTATTCGCGGAGCGGAGCGGACGAGTCACGCAATTTTGGTCCGTCCATTTGGGCACGATTTTTTTTTTTTTTTTCGTTATGGGTCGTGTTCGCGTGCTTGGGGACGCTCCAGTATCGCTGATAAAGTGTGCTACCTCCAAGACTTCTTGTAAAAGGAACTACGGACCTCCGTTGCGCGGAACTCCGTATTATCCTTCAGCTTCACTTCTGGTCCCTCGTTCACCGGACACACCAAACTTCGGCACACGACGGATAGACGTATTACCCTAGTCCATGACCGGATGACGAGATGAACGGTGAGACGGTGGTGCTGTTTGCGAGGACGGTGCAGATGGTACGGAAAGGGGATCGAGACAGAGTGACAGAGATTGACCGATAGGACCGATGTTGGCCTGCGAAACGCGTACCGCACATACGACCGGTGGGAAAACTGACTGAAGACTACGAAAACGGCACCGTTTGGTCAGCGACTAGTGCCAGCGCTGCTCCCGGCGACACGTTCCACCACCCAGCGAGATGCCTTTCGTTCGTCCTTCCGGCCGAACCCCCGATGGATCTCTTCAATTCTCGCGCCCGCTCGCGCTCTCTTTAGCGCGGCCCGATCAGCACCAGACGACGGTCAGCTGCTCTCCGCATGGCACGCTCTCGCTTCCCGACGGTGTGGGAGGACTCCGTGTCCTTTTTTTTTTTTGTAAACTTCGCTGCTGGCTTTGGCTCTCGCGGTTCCCTTCCACCGTACGGTGGTGTGTGTAACCGGTGGATCCGTGAGGTGGGCTTTTTCGGGAGTGCTTTTTTTCCCGTTCGACTGGGTGCTTTCGCGGTGGAGCACCGAACAGAGCGATGAGAGCGAAGCGGAGAGAACGAAAACAGCTTCTTGCGCAAGCCGTCCCTGCTCCACTGCGAAAGTTGTTGTCGAGCGTTTTATCACTCCATGGAGAAGCTTGAGCTCTGAGCCGCCCTTTGGAGTCCTAATTTTTTACGTAAATATTAAATTGATTTAATTGTTTAGTGTTAGGGTTTTAATGGAACATTTCGAAATTCCGAATTTTTTTAATAAATATACTAAACATTCTTAAAATATTGCGTACTTTTATGAAACAAATTGTTTACTATGAATTTATTTAGTTTCTAATAAAAAATGTTTAAATGAACTGACAATATTTATAAGCAAAAAAAACTTGAGTCCATGATTTGATATTAGTACTGGCTTCAACTTTTTACTTTTTTGATCTTTTCTTATTTCCTTCAAATATTGATTTTCCTTTTTAAAAAAAATATTGAAGTATTTCACTACAGGGGTTCCAAACTTCAATGGTTGTATTTACGAGATTTTTTCCTTTATTTGAGAATTAAACATTCAAAACAAAACTCTAGTAGCAAGATGTGAATTTAGTACAACACTTAGTACAACCGATTAATTCGCTTGTCTGGACTGCCCGAGCCTTTTCTGGGGTTCATTCGAAATTGAAGTAATTGAAATTGCTCAAAGAAACGTGATTTTCCAATATAAGGAGAGACAAGAGCACCGACATAACGCAAAATCGACATTTTCGAACAAAAATCTAGTGAAAATTCGCTAGAAATTCGTTGCACCTGAGGCAACCCTGCCGAATCATCGACAAACAGTCGAGACTGTCTATAGCTTTCTACACTTAAATCTTGTACCCCCTTGTCCATCGCTAAGATACATTACACCCACCCCTCCGCAGACAGTGTTTATCTTGTGCCGAAAGCAACCCGCGGACGGCGACGGTACCGTTCGAAAAGGTATTCTGCGCGCGAAACGGTGCGCAAAATACGGTCGCTCTCGGGCCTGCTTCGTGCGTGGGAATGCGACCACGGTGCCAAACGCCCTTTCTCAACAAAATCCGTCGCACACCAGGGCAGTATTCTCTCAGTCACTCAACACGGTGGATTTTTAAGAGTATGCGTGAAGCACCGAGCGAGTTTGTGGGTGGAATTGTTTGTTTGAAGAGGGCCCCATTCTGCCCTTCCTTTCGAACGCATCGGTCGACTGTTTTGGGCGAAGGAATTTCGTCAAATCGCAATTTATGGAGTCAGCTGAAAGGTTTTTTTTAAATGATATTTCTAACTAATACGATAAACTGAAGTGCTCGAGAAGGTGCGTTACATAAGATATCTAATTGAATATGTTAAACCATAAAATTTAACTCGATAGAATTTTTACTATTGGGTTCAATTGCTATACTGTGTTCAATATTCACTATATAAAATTTTTATAATAAGGAAAGTTACTTCAATGTTTTATCTTTCAATTTCAGTACCTAATATTGGTTAATAAAAGCCAAAATGTATCGACAGCTCCGCACGAAGCTCACGACCTCGCTAAGAGCAACAGGTGGAAACCAACACCGAGAAAAAGGTGTCGATTAATGTTACTTCATGATTCAAACATGTATAAATTGTTCGTATTGTTAGTGTTTTTCAAGATCACTCTAAATATCTCTTTGCATATTGCGTGAATTTTTGAAATGTTTAAAATTACCTATTTCAATC
>JXWZ01013994.1:0-34240 GCA_000956215.1 Anopheles farauti No. 4 | reverse complement strand
AAGAAAGCCATAAAGTACAGGCCGAAGTGGTAAGTCTTAGTTCGCCAGATAAGGATTATTTTTTCCCCTGAGCCGGCATCATCATAAAGTGGTGTGGCTTTCCCGTGGCAATGGCCAACTTCCGGTCCAACATTTATGCTTTTTTTTCTTCCTTGGTGTTGACCGGACACACGGCAACCATGAGCGGGCGATATTTCCGGAAATGATTATAGTTGGATATATATTTCGGCCTTCCCATTCACCGTTTGATGGGCGGCGCTCGGCGGCTTGCGTGTGGTCGGTGACTTGCTGGCTTCGCCGGAAAAGTGGACGGAAAATTGTTTACGGCGTGCGGCGGTGCGTGTGGATATAAAGAAGAAGAAGAAAAAAAAGCGATGGTGGGACAACAACTGTCACACCGAACACCAACCGCCATTCGGATCCGCCGGGACCGCGATGAACGTCTTAATTGGATGATTTATGAGTAAGGCAAATGATAGGGCATATTTTGCGGTCTGATGCCAATGCCTGTTCTTTATCGTGCGTATCTGAATACCATTTTCTAATATCTCAACCAAACAACGAGCCTCATCTTGATGAATCACGTGTCAGGCGTAGCTTAAAATATTCATTGCTTCATTATTCTGGTGACAGACGGTTTCGGGAATTTGTGCGTTGTTTTTTCCTCGCCGAAATATACTATAAAAGTGTTCTCGAGCCGTGATGCCCTTGCAACGGGCGGCTTTTAATTAAACAAACACCTCGTTCGCCTCAAAATCATCAAATATCACCGAACCGTTGTTCAAGCTGACGTAAACATTCTCCAAAAGGTGTGTGAGTGTCCGGCACCGAATGACCATCACGGGCGCGTCGGTGGTTTTTAATTACGTGTTTCGATACGAACGAGCAGCCATTCTGTCGCGTCAGCCATTCGTCAGCCCGAAAACGGAGACACCACAGCTTTGCCACCCTGTGCGCCCTGTCGTGGGTCCCGGCACCGTGACAACCGTTTAATGACCATCATCATTATTGCAATTCACACCAATTACGTGCTAATGTGCGTGCCGGAGGAGTGCATTTACGCGTTAAACATTCGCCATTCGCAAACGCTTTTTGTGTCACATGATGGACATTTATTTAACGCTTGCGTATGGAAGGTGTACCTTTGACGGTTCTCAATTGAAAGCACATTCGATCGTTGCACTGTAATTGACGTGATGTTTAGCGCATTGTATGCTGGATGCATTTAAGAGTTTATTCAAATGCTATAGTATGCTGCAAGTATGAACCAACTTGAATTTATATAGTTTTATTTAAACCTGAGGCTTAAAATCAGTTCATTCAATACCAATTTGGGAATTCTGAGTTCCGAAGTTTTTTGGCAACTCTATTATTTTTAGCTAGCTCTATAAATTTTTATCATAGGTCACCTTGATGTACAATAATTCTTGTAAATTTTCATGTCTCTCATATTATGCTGATTTATTACACGCCCAAAGGTATGCAATCATTTGCTTGATTTTTAATCAAGACACATTGCGGTCCGTTGCTACGTACCATTTCCTTAATTTGTATTAAATGAAAAGGTGCAACTACGCTTGGTAATGAGCAGAGCTGAAAAATCAATAAATCTCACTGGTAAAATGCGAAGGATAATGGTACCATGTACCGTTGCGATCACTTTTAGGTTCAGTCAGTGACACAATCATCATTAGGCAACGCATATCCAAAAGGATGCCAAACAATATTTCTTCCCAGCGTGCTGTCCCTGCGCTATCCATCACTGATCAAATTAGTACGTGATTTCATTAATACATTTTCGCACGAAAAAGTCATCACCGGCCGACCGACCGACCGACCGTCCGTGGCATATTTGCAGTGCTGGCGTGCTAATAGCCGCACACTATTTCCATTGCGGCCGTCTTTCTTAAATAGATTACAGCACGAAATTAGTACCCCACGAGTCCCATCCGCAGGGCCAACCGGAGCAGTCGGAGAGCAAAATTGAAAAGCGTGTGCTTGCGCGTACCCCACCGCCCGCTCGTAATGAATTGAGTTGGACTAATTTAGGAACCCAGCGTTTTCACGACATTAGTTCCCATTCGGCCGAGGGGGAAATAAATCGTAATCGTTGAATTCAATTAATATTCTTAATGTTCGTGGAACCCGTTCGTTACCCGGTTGGGGTTGAAGGAGAGATCGCACGATACAAGCCCCGTGGCTGGAGTAAGCTGTCAATAGGCATTTTCCGTATGAGGAAGCTTCGCATCGGCGCATGCAAATTAAACTTTTCCACGGCGTCCGGATGTCGAGAAAATGAGGATTGCAAGGGATGGAAGGCGCACGGGTGAGAAAGCTTCCAATCCCTTTGTTAGAACAATAGTCACAAAATGGTTGGGGGACAGCAATGGGTTTGTCTTCCGTGTGCGTCGCTCTGGGAAAACTTCTCATGATAGTTCAACAATACAGACACATCCACCCACCCATCCACACACACACACACAAACACACACACACACACATAGACATACAAACAGATCGTTCTCGATGCAGTGAGCGCACGATAGCGAGAAGACGATCGTAAATTAAACCATTATAGCCTTTCTCGAGTCTCTAAATTGTTGGACCGCTTTTCTCCCAGGACGCCACACGAAAGGGCCTTTGCCAAATGGCTGCTGCCAAACGGAGGCTGGCCACAAACGGATTTCGTTCTCTTCCCCCTCCCCACCACCTCCTCCCTAGGAAGGGAACTTTCTCGTCTCCCACCGGGGTTGCTGTGGTGTGTTGGAATCGCAGTAAAATTTGGAAAATTACTGCGTAATGAATTTCAATGATTGTCCTCGGCGGTTTCGTTCCCGGCGGCTGCGACGTACGAGTGCCGTTTCGCTGCGGATCGCTTTGATTCGGTTCAGGGTAAATGGCAAGCGCGCTTTCACTTTTTGCGCTCAGCCCGCCTATGGTTTCGGTTTAGCAGACGACCAAAATACAAAAGTCAAAACAATACGAACCAATTTTTAGTCTTGAGTTTTTGGGGTTCGCACCGTTCGGCAAACCCGGACAATTGCTCTTCTGACCGTCCGGACCACGATGGAACACCGAGCAATAGTAGTGCTGTGAGTGCGAGTATGTCCGATGGGGTTTTGTCGGTGCACTAGGCGTGTTTGAGGCGGTTTGCAATCGGAAGGACGTTTTCGTAGCGTAAGGCGAGTCGTTTCTGCTCGGCCGAGTGTATATAGTGTGGAAAATATGAGCTTGTGGTTCTGCTAGCTGAAACCGCGTTTGCGTTTTGTTTTTCCCTTTGGAAAGGGGTTTTGGGATTTTGTAATTGAGTTGGAAGGCAGTTTGATTCGGAAATCTGTTTTTGTTTCATTAGAACTTTTGTGACTCAACAATTGTCGCGGAAACTAGTTTTAGTTTTACTTTATGAAATGAATAATTGATTCCATTGTGAAAACAATTCAATTTGTACTGCAATGCTTTATTGTGTATTTATAAAGTATTTCATGTTTGAACTGTTTGAACACTGTTCAATCTATTCAACTTTCACCTCACTGTAATTGAAAATTATCAAAAATGTTCTCTACTAACTTACCGAACTATTTGCTGTGTTGTTCGCCAACCTGCTTCATGTCGTTATTTATAGGTCATTCCTTTCCTTCGGTTCGGCATTCATTCATCATCACTCAAACAATCCGGTCGACAGACTGGCCTCTTCATCAACCTACTTATGAGAAATCAACCGTTCCTGTAACCTGCCGCCCAGGACGTTTCGGAATGCTTCAGGAATTAATCTTGATCTTAAGCGAGTAGCTAACCGAGCCAACACGACGTGCCAGCTGTTAAGCTATCTTCCGGAAACATCTGTCACAATCAAACCATCCGTCCCGGGCGAACGTGAAGCCCCCGGTGCGATACAACTCGGCCCAAACGCTGCTTTCGAGCAGCGCTCGAGTGCGTAAACTTTGGCACTTTAGACACAGACATCGGGCTCGGGATTTCAGAAGAAGGCGACGACGCCGACACTCGGCATATGCTACACTAAATTTCTTAATTATGGATGTGGTAGCACAGCGGCAGGGCGTGTGGTGGGGTTGTTGGTGGCGTCTTTTATCTGGGCGCGTGTACCGGTCTGGCACACGGTAATGAAGACAAACATGCTGTCGGAAACAGTAACATTTAAATTAGTGTCGGGTGTAACCGGCAATGGAAGAAGCAGCTCCCAGGAGCGATTTGTTTGCCGCCTGCCTGTGGGGGCTTGTTTTGTGTCGGCTTACCCGCGAGAGAAAGCTCGCGCTTGAAGTCAATGTGTGAGGAAAGTGTGTGAAATAATAAAAAAAAAAAAGTTGCCGAAAATTAAGTGCCATCACTACCACGAGTTGGCAAAACCACACCACCAGGAGTACGCTGAATCGAACAACCGCACGAAGCGCTAAATAGTCAAATTGCTAAGGAACAACAATTAGAATGTGTTGTCTGATAATCCAACGGTCTGAACGAAAAGCTATTCAAGCAGCGTCACATGCAGCCCGAAAGTGAAACGATTTTCCATCCAGTCACGCCATCAGCAAAGCTGCCTTTAAAGCTCCTACACTCATTCGGATACACCGCATCCGTCACACGCTCGTTCGTCGTTTTTCTGGCTGTCCCGAATGCCTTCTCCCAGCCACAATGCAGATTCTCCCATTTAGCTGCGGGATGTTAATGGTGAAAGGGAGCGGCGACAACGTTGAAGTGACATGGCTCCATCAAGGACTTCGGTGTACTCGATGATGGAACACGATTTTCCATTTAGGTTTGCGAAGTTCGCCGAGGTTGCGCTGGTGGGGAGATGCGGTGTGTGGATACGATTACCACAAACATGCTGCACCGTCTCATCGGAACATGTTTTCGATTATTAACACGACTGCTGCCTGAGAGATGACGGTGGGTTCAATGTAGCCGTAGGCAATATGCGTCGGGTTCGTTAATTGAATCGTTTGTCGCTGGGAATTCAGTGGCAGCAGAAAGTTGTACCGAAAACTGCAATACTAATGGAGCGATGGTGAAGCTTTCGGTATTAGCTATTAGAGAAACTGAGTTGTAGGAAAAAAAAAGTTCAAAAACATCATGTTTGTTCATAAATGCTACACACATTGGTAGCTCTTTATTCTCTCTATCCTAACGGAAAAGGGTAGCAACATGACTTTTATCGTCAGTACTAGTATCAATCTGTTACACATATCACATACAAATGACAATAAAACATCACAAATTTAATTCTGTTTATGACATAGTAGATAAGAATGCAGCCAATGAAAAGTATCCCTCAAGGTCTTGTTAGATTTAATGTTACTATGCTATTTTCCAAGCGTTTTATCAGGCGTTACTTTTAATTGATATTGATTTTCTGTAACAATTTCAATAGGACTTTATGCTTTATTGTACAAAAAAACGAAATAATAATATCCTAGTGACCTTAATGCACTTCGACGCTCTTCTTAATCGTGGACGTGCTTTTATATCTCAAGTCATCACCAAACAAATTTGTCTGTTCGCTGTTGTTTACAGTACGGTGCAATAATAATATAAGATAGCAACAAATTCTGTCCGTACATAAACACACGCATCGTATGTGTAGATGGGTCATAAATCAACTCGCCCAGGGAGGACGTTAAGTTTTGAATAGTCATGCCATAGCGAGATAGTGGATGAACGCGTTGAAACAGCTCTCGAGCGCGGTCGCACGCGATCATCTCGCACGGATCACCTTTGTACCCGCGGGGATGATGATGATGGTACAGAAATCCAAGTCACAAACCAGCAACCGGTTCGGAATAGTCGTAATGAGGGGTCAATTTACGGTGGAGTGCATTTGTTTGCTTTGGGTTATCAGGTCACGCCGCGTTCGGGTACGAGCTGTCGCACGCGACATAAGATGAGATAACGAGGAAGGGCGGCCCCATCCCAGCTGAAGGCGAAGATACGCTGGAGGCAGGAGGACGATTGAATGAGCTATCATTAGGCGGGATTGTTCTTGGAAGTGTTAGTTAGTCGCACGGGAACCTTTGGGTGATGTGGATGCGCTACGAAGTCGGTCAGTGAGAGAGCCGGACGTTCCTGCTTATCATAGCAAGAGTGATAATTAACGTCATTACACCTAATTTGAGCGGCTTGCAAGGAAGAGGACATTTGATTGCGCTGTGATAGTGATACAGAGGTGCCAAAATGGTGTACGACGACACGGTGGTGCTGATCCAGCTGGCGCTGGTTGCGATAACGTTGGTGCCCTTCTTCAAATGGCTCAAGAAACGGTCCCAGTTGCGAAGCATTATCGAAAAGATTCCTGGCCCAAAATCCTACCCGGTGGTGGGGACGATGCATCCATTTATTGGAAAGAAGTCGGAAGGTAAACACCTTGTGAGCACGTTTTTAGTGCGAACCACTTACTAAGAACCGCCCTGAAACCGCTTAATCTCTAGAAATATTCTACATAATCGATCAACGCACCCGAGCCTTCCCGGGCATTCACCGGATTTGGAACGGTTTGACGCCGGAGGTACGCATCAACAAGCCGGAGTACGTGGAGAAACTGCTCTCGTCCAGCCGACACATCGAGAAGTCCACCATGTACAAGTTCCTGGCGGCCTGGCTCGGCCAGGGGCTGCTCACGTCGAAAGGTTTGTGCGGATGCGAGCGCTGTTAGCGAGAAGCGCTTTTTGAAGAGCTTCCATTCTCATCGTTTCCCAGATGATAGATGGTTCCAGCACCGGCGGCTCATAACGCCCACCTTTCACTTCAACATCCTGGACGGGTTCTGCGAGGTGTTTGCGGAGCACGGTGCGCTTCTGGTGGAGCAGCTGGCCCGGCACGCCGGAAACGGCAAGCAACCGATCAACGTGTACCCGTTCATTACGAAAGCGGCTCTGGATATCATATGCGGTGAGTGATGGCCCGGACGGGGGTGTACGTCATGTTTTATTAGTATTTTTCCCGTGACGTGATGAGTTCTGGGTCACTCTTCCATCCACCAGAGACGGCGATGGGCGTGAAGGTGAACGCACAGACGAGTGGGCTGGATAATCCGTATGTTGCGGCGGTGTACGAGTAAGTAGCGGGTTTAGCGGGTTTTGCACAAACAAAGATTAATGCGCCCTGATCTACACACCGTGCAGCCTGAGTGCCCTGATCCAGTACCGGGTGGTGAGGCCCTGGTTGCATCCGGACTTTATCTGGAACAGGTCGCGTGCGGGGCAACAGTACCAGCGGGCAATCGCGGAAGTCCACGGATACTCGAGAAAGGTATGGCGTGTGAGTGTGTGTGAGTGTAACTAAAAACTCATTAAATGATGCAAATGTGCGACTCGCCGTAGGTGATCCGGGAGCGGCGCGAGGAGCTGAAGCAGAAGGCGAGCGGACGGGAAGAGGAACAGGAACTGGGCCGGAAGCGTCGGCTCGCCTTTCTAGACATGCTGCTCCAGAGCAGCGAACAGAACAACCACCTGCTCAGCGACGATGACGTGCGGGAGGAGGTCGACACGTTTATGTTTGAGGTGAGTGACAACATACACTGCCCGTAACACAGTCAGTCAGTCGCACCGGTTTCAGCCATACGCTTTCCAGTGATATGGATAGATCAGGCACACAACGCACTGTTACGGTCCGAAGGCCAAATTACATGAAATGAACATAAATGAATGTTTAGTAATATCATATTTTATTGTCAGCTTGGATATTCTTGGAAGCATTTACAAAGCTATGGATTTAAATTTTAGTTTAGTCGTAATTTCCGTCATATATTAATTATAATTAAGTATTGAGTTCCGCTCTTGAGCAATTTTTATCATATTTATTTTTATTATTTTTATTTTAATCATTTTTATCATATTATGTTTATTTTGTTTGTGTTTTTTCAATGCAGAAACCTGGTTTAAAAAATCTCATTTCAGATCATTAAATTCGAACAAAATTAATTGGAAAAGGTTAATCAAGGGTCACTCGATCTCATTCTGTTTTGCAAAATATTTCATATATAAAATAACAATTTATATCCCATATAAATGTGTATGACCACTAAGTCCCACAATGTGTATCGGGCGCTCCGGTGTCCCGAGTTTGCTTCATTTGAGTGGGACACATTTGTTTATCCGTTTCTCCCGTTCTCTACCTTTCCTCCTCCACACGCACGTGACACGACACGACGCAGGGTCACGATACGACCACCGCCGGCATGTGTTGGGCACTGTTTCTGCTCGCACTCCATCCGGAAATACAGAGCCAGGTTCAGCAGGAAATTGATTCGATCTTTGCCGGCTCGGAGCGTGCCGCAACGATGCGGGACCTGAACGAGCTGAAGCTGCTCGAACGCTGCCTCAAGGAGACGCTGCGGCTCTACCCGTCCGTGTCCTTTTTCGGCCGGACGCTCAGCGAAGACATCACACTCGATGGCTATCGGATCCCGTCCGGTACGATCGTCGGTGTGCATGCGTACCACGTGCACCGGGACGAACGGTAAGGCCGCGGGAAGGGGAAGGGGGGGGGGGGGGTTTTGAAGCTACCGCAAAAGCATCCCTTTTTTCTGAACACCCTCGTTGTGACAGGTTCTTTCCCGATGCGGAAAAATTCGACCCGGACCGGTTTTTGCCCGACCAGAGCGAGAACCGCCATCCGTACGCGTACATTCCGTTCAGTGCCGGACCGAGGAACTGCATCGGGCAGAAGTTTGCGCTGCTGGAGGAGAAGAGCATCGTGGCGGCCATTCTGCGCCGGTTCACGGTTCGATCGGTGCGAACACGCAGCGAACAGTTGATACAGCACGAGCTCATCACCCGACCGAAGGATGGGATTTCACTGTACTTTGAGCCAAGGAAGCAGTCGAGTGGATAGAGCGTACGGTTCGGTTGGCACGTTGGTTTTTCCATGGTTTCATTGGTATCCATTCGTCTCATATTTGAACCGATCCAAACGGTAGGTGATATTAGTAAAGTATGCGAATTATGCTGCAAGGTGTGTTAGTTGACGTGTTTCAACAGGAATCAGAATGTTTAATAAAAATTTACCAACATAATGAAGGTAGCAGAAAGTTATAAATTGAATTTAATTTGATCATATGTCTAAAACTTTTTTGTTTTCGAAAACCGAAGATTTTCTATTACGTTGATATTAACTTTTCAAATGAGTTCAAAATTATTGCCAAATTACATATTGCTACACAACTTTACTAATTCTCTGTAGCTAACTAATTTGATAGAGTTTTATTTAAAAATGGTCAATTTTGCACTGATACAGTAGCAGACAAAAAGTTCTAAACGTAAACAATTGTAAAAAAACGAGAACAAATAAATAAAATACGGTCTGGAAGAACAAAATAAAGTCAACATCCATAAAAATCTTTTCGATTGCGTAATACACTGTTAGAAACTGGAGCTAATTGAGATAACATTGTCAAGCGATCGCTCAAAACACACTCGCATCATGTGGTAACAACTTAGTATCCATGGAATAGTAAAAGAGTATCAACGATTGTTACATACCGAGACAAGTTTTCTTGCATTAGTGGCGGAGGCAGCATTACCGTCATAAGAGTAAGAAACTTTCCCATTATTCACGATTGGCAGTAAGAAACGTCAAACAATCTCGACTCCAGCCGGAATCAATGCCGATGGCAGCGGTGGCAGGGAGAGTATAATACAAAAGACATAAACGCCAGCGCACTTCAGCTTGATTTCCACCAAGAGTCCTCTGCTCTCGACAATGTCTCCGGAACTTTGGCTTCCGGCGTGCCGGCGACAGTAAAGTGAAAAGTTCCACGCTTCCGGCTGTCGTTCGGCCGGCAGATTACGCGATGACAGGATCGATAAAACGGAGAAGGGTTTCAACTTGTTTGCGGAGAGTATGTTACTGCGGTTTGACCAGTCAGGCGTGACACAATAATACTTCCAAAGTGGCGATGGTATACGGCAAAAATCCGCCATATTCTTAATTGGTTTTGCTGCTACCAAGTGCGTGTGCGTATTTGGAAATAAAATTTCTCTCATTTGAAGTTATGGGGATTCATCTGGTCGAATGTCTCTCGAAGTAATATAGTCGCCACGATTTGCGATTCTGGCCGTTGAGTAATGATCATTCTTGGGCCGGGAAATACCATCGTGAGCACATCATCTCAAATCAATCTCCACCGCCGTGTGGGATGAACGATTGAAGTAAGTCTCCATTAGTTTTATTGCTTTTTCCGCCGGTTCGAAGCGACGAATTTGGATCTTCGTGTAAACCGGGGGCAACCAAAACCGAAAAAAAAAGTCAAGTATGAAGTATAACAACGCAAAGTGGACGCACCTTGGCTGTGCGGTTGCTAGGATACGGTAACGGCAACGATTAGGGAAGATAAACGATTGCTCGTTGGAATAATGTTTATTCGGATCGGTCGCTTCCTCGCACACAATGTTACAGCAGAAGTAGGTTGATGAGTGCTTTGTAGCTACCGCACGCCACAAATGGATTGGGTTCGGCACACGGCGGCACCGCAAACACTGACGCAATCACACCCGACAATAGATAATGCGGCTAGGCTTTCGCAAATCCATCCGGCCTAGGGCGTATCGGATCGGACGGGTATCCATTCGTCATTGGATAATTAATGATGCGTGACGCCGGCATGTTTTGAACGATGAGGGCACTATACCCTTTTGTGCCGAGCGAATGCGGTGCGGGGTGGGCTGTCGATGGGGGAGGGGGAGGAGGCTGCATAAATTGAGGACTTTGTTGTATTATATGCCGGACTGTAAAGAAGCTTGATTTGTGGCAACCACTAGAGAGTAAGGGAGAAAAGTTCTAGGCGTTGTTGAGAAGCAAATATTGCTCACAGGGCACAGCATCGAGGGCTTTCGTACCAGGGTGCTTATTGTGTGCAGCCTGCGGTTCCTTAGATTGCATTTGCCACAAAATTCCTCTCCGGCACCAGTTCAAACTCTTTCCAGCCCAAAACTCCCTCCCGAGTATTGGACGAAAGTTCATTTCGCTTTGCAGCGAGAACAATGGGAGATTAAAGTTTTTCCCTCAAAAGCCATCCGGGTCGGTCCGATATTTCACCTGCCCGGGCAACGGGTCCGTTGCAGGCTGTCATCCGCAGCAGCTGTAAGGCAGGGTAGTTTCGGAGAATTAAATGTCTCCCTCACCCAGGCACAAAGACACACCAAGGCACAAAGGATAAAAGCATTAGTGTTTTTCTCATAACACTCATCCGGTGGAAAGTTTTTTGCGCCTGGAGCAATTGTTTTGCTCGGTGATAATGTTTCATCATGGTGGCGTGTGTGGAGTGGGACGAAGGAGGCTAAAATTTATTCGAAGGTAACCAAGCAACGTTCAGATAAATGAGGTGTGGGTATTTTTTTGAAGAAGAAATATGTTTACCAATGTCATGTAGTAGTTTTTTATCCTACGATCTACTGATGTTTGGTTTTTTGGATGATATTATTTCGTAAGGACGTTGGCTGAGAGTAGCGTACAGTTGTTATTTTTTAATCATGTTAAAAGCTGACGCAAAGTCAGAGAAGCCAAAGCATTTTCGTCCACAGAGACACGGCGTGTTTTCTGGCTCATACATATGGTTTACACGTTACAAACACTTCTGGAAACGACACGCATACGCACACACACGTACACGTCCCTCCTACAATCTCCCGGTAAAGGTGAACCTGCCCGAACAAAAACTAATTTCGTTTCATCTCACAATTTCTGCATTCTACATACCTGGATGCAGTGTCGTTTCCATTCGGCTGCCACGGCGGTGAAACCGCACAACACGGTTTGTTTTTGTACACCCGCTGAAGGTGCAGATTTAATAGCGCAAAAATTGCGATGCTCTGCAGCGGACCGGGAGCGCACTCACACTGGGATGCTTTGCATGGTGAGTCGTGTAAAGCACACACGGCGTAAACCGAGATCGGTCGTGCATTAGATGTGCAATTTAATTCATCACCCGGTAGGACGGGCCGACTGAATTATTTAGTTGCGGGTGTAAACGCGCGGTTCAGCTAGACCAAGCTTGTCTTGTGACCGCCGGATGGGCTGGAGCTTGGCAAGGTAGCGGCAAACGAGCGGCGAAGGTTGGATCCAAAACTAATTTCGTTCTGGCGAAGTTTATGAGACGATTACGGGATGAGGGCTGGATTCGTAGAATTTTAAATGGAAATTAAATTTCTGTTTGACTTTACCATTCATATCATAATATTACTGCATGTCGGTTAATGTATAAGAACAGCAGCAAAATTGTGTCACTTTTTTCTTGCTTTATTGTGGTGGAATTAAAAATTTAAATTTTTAAAATTATAATTAATTTTCATCCAACTTATTTAAGAAAACGTTATTAAAACAAAAGCTTATAATATAGGCCCTATCATATTCCAAATCCATGCGTCAACTGCACACAAAATGGATTCCACTAAACCGTTTTGCGTGCTTTCGGTTCATGTGAATATTATAATTATCCTTAGATGGTCCTTAATCTTCCAGCGTGGGCACAATTTACTCACAACCTTTGCGCATTCAAACCCCAATCAATTTGCATTGCCAATCGGTTTCCGCTCGGAACCGGGCGGGGCTATCCTGATTTGCAGAACCCTGCTCCCCTCCCTCCCAAACCGATCTGTCCCTGCTGTGCAAAAGCGTTCGGGAAGCTTATATTTTAATCTTTTCTAACCCATACACACAGATACACAAAAACACACTGCTCGCGTCTGTTTTTCGTCGTTTTACGAGGCTTCGCGTCGCTTCACGCTTCACCGGACGGAAGCGCATGAATGAATGAAAATTGATTGATAAGCGAATCGGGAAGGGGTGGTCGGTTCCGTTTTTGCATCGCTTCCGTCAAATCACAGTGAGCGACTGGCCATTCCGCTGTTTGCGGGGGCGGTGGTGGGATCGGAGCAGCTTACAAAGCTCGGGATTTGCATACATTTGTAAAATTTGAATAAATCACACCGAAAGCCAGGTACGGACGCCGTGTTGGTGGACGAGAGGCCTGTGCTGGTGGTTGCGGATGAACCGTAAAAGGTTACCTTTGCTGATGAAAAGGACAAAACGCCGGACGATGCGCTATTCATTGCGCTGGAAGCGCAAAAGTCCATCTGAAACAGAGCATTCGCGCGAAATCGGCGTGTGGAACGAACCAGAACGAACGAACCGTCGGTCGTCGTCTTCACGTCGTCATAACGCGCCAGAGGATTGACGGAGGATAAACGTCTTGACTGCGATGGTATGATTTCTCGGAAGCAATCCATGGCAAATGGCTCGCTTTACAGATTAATGTTTTTCGGCCGTTGGGTCAGATCGGTTCATGCAGAATGAATGAATGTGCCGCTACGGGTCAGAGCTACCCTTCCTGCGCGGGGGAAAACAATCCCAATAACCCTTGTGATCCTTCGTTTCGTACTTCGGTTCCCCCCGTCAGAAAAGGTAGCTACCGGGTCGAATGTGCGCTGCAGTAATGTAAATAATAAAGATTCTTTATTAATGCTTCTCTGCGTCCCCCACCTCAAACGTCCTCCAAAAATCGTTCCGTAAGCGATCATTCTGAAAGAAACACAAAATAATTAACACTCTCATTCGGTGGTTTCATTGGTGAAAACCCTCATCGCTCCTCGGCAAACGTAATGAAAACCTTTCCCGAAAGCTGTTGCCCCGTTTGTGGCTTTTTACGAGGCTTTTGATCTTTGTGCGCTATCGGTTTTATCTCGGTTACCCGTGCGACGGGTTAGATCGATCCGGTCGACCTTACTGCAGTGCCATCTAAACCTTCGGAGAGGGTGATGATGCTGCAGTTTTCGAAACAATCAAATGTTGGTTTCGTCGAAGTTCTCCGCGCGTTTTCCGGTGCTCGTTCCGATTGGAAACCCCTGGCAGGACCTTTTTGCCGACTGCCGGTGACAGTGCCGTGCAGTGAATTACGGTCATTATCGATGGTGTTTAATTAAACCGGTGACGCTCTCCGGCATTAGAGAGCGTTTAATGGTAATGACAATGTGGACGGTATATCGTTGGGTCTTTTTTCTGGGGTTCTGGGGATACAATAACACGTTTATGGCAGCGAGGCGTAATGAACGCTTACATGGTGGTTTGCGAGAGCGGTTGTATGGGTGATGGGTTTGGTAATATAGTTGGTTCAATTTAGCATTATTTGGTTGAGAAACACATAACAAACCAATAGGAATCGAATTGGAATACTATGCAAGAGGAACTTAGTGTGAAAAACGTGATTATGAGTAGTGACATGTTTTTTACATGAATCTAAAAGATTAAAATTTAATAGTATTTTTTTAAATTATTGTTATCTTCATCCCGAGGTAGAATCCGAAGACCATTTTTTTGTTGTTGTTAAAATTGTGATGGGGACACTCGAAAGTAGGTTATCTTTATTACATTCCCTGTGGTTCTTTGCTATATCGCTTTTGTTTATTTATCCTGATGTAAAAGTAATCTCTCGCCCATTATTTGCTGATTTCATGATGCTGCATGTCTCTGTTGAAGGACCCGTCTTATCGGCGAAGCTTTCCCAGAATTTTTATTCATCTTTTTATTGTAAAGAATAACACCGCAATACTGTCAAATGAAAATGTTTTCTCTGATCTTTTTGACAGAAATGATACTTAGAAACGATTTTATTTGCGTCACAATATCACGTGAAGCCTTAACGGGGGTGAAAAGCTTCGCATTCACTGCGTGATTAAACGAAGAAAACGCGCATACGGCAACCGGCTCACTCAAGCAGCCAGCAAACTGTCATCCCTTATCCACGTGCTGAACCTTCTTTTCAAGGTCCATTTGTGTCGTTTGTCCCCGGGCTATGTTGTCGTACACAACGCCACAACAATCGACAACGAATCGAACACGTATTGCCATCGCAACCGCTACCCCGGGGGCTTCATTTTCAGTGGGGAGGCTAAACTCAATTATCCTTGCGGGCGGGCGTGTTTTCCGCGTGTAAGCCAAACACCCACAGTGTACAACAACAACAACAAGAACAAAAAACACGACCATCAATTCACCAGCCTATTGTGTGTGCGTGTGTGCGAGAATTGGGGAAACATTTTATTTGTGCCCTGTTCATGGGTTTGCTTCCATGTCTCTTAACCTATGCCCGTAACCCGAACAGATTCCGGCTGTGAGCGGCGTGTCGATGACAAAACGGCAGGATACATGGCGTTCCTTCGGGTTACGGATAATATTTCTTGCTTCGTCCGTGCGAACCGGGCCGAAGGATGGCCCGAGCGCTGCGCCAGCATTGATAAGTGGGTCTCAGCGATAAGATATATTTTGCTGTTTCGTCGTTGCGGTCGCCCCGTCCCGGTGGGTAGCGTTGTCCGAAAAATGTTATCCTTTTGCTTGAAATGGAACAATTTCGCTTTTTTGTGCCACCGGTCCGCCGCGCGACGGCTTATTGTTTGCGCACAGCCAACTCCTCCGAAGCAGAACGAAAGACGGAACCGGTGAATCAAGCGCAGCGGCGAGCAATGAGTCAAACAGCCAAACGACAACGGTGCGATGTCGTTTCATTCATTTGTTCGCGTTTGCCGGCGATGGCGGAACGGGCCAGTATCTGGCACGCGAACGTACAAATCCTGGCGTCTAGCGGTGGATAAGTGTAAGGATACCGGGGTCGCGGTGTGTTAGTACACTTGCCGGAATTGGCTTTTTCCTGGTAGGTTGTTGTTTTTTTTTACTTGCTGTTGCTTTGATTATTTGTTTGTTTGTTCTATCCGCAATCCGGCTGTTTTTTTTGTTGCACTTTCTTTCGGCCTTTGAACGAGGAAGAGGATTTTCCCGTTTCGCTGTGCTTTAGCCCGGTGACGGTTTTATTCCCAGCTCCCAGTTTTTGGCTACGGTCAGCAATATTTCCGCAAAACGATCATCGTGGATTCGTGGTTATCGCTGCGGGTGGAAGAAGGCTGTGGGCAGCGATGGTGATGGTGAAGGACACCAGCATCGCGAAGGACTTACCGGTGCTTCTTAGCTTCCCGGAGCGCAAGATAAAAGTCTTAATTTGTTGATTTATGCCAATGATTATCATAACGATGGTTTCATAAGAGTACGCCCGCGCAAGGGTTCTTTCGGGCATATTTACTTGCAGAGTGCTTTAGCGGTGAACCTTGAAAGGCTTTCAGTTGCAGGCGTTTGTTTGGAGTACGCCCGCGAAGCTGTGGCGAGGGCGTACCATAAAATAACCAGCCACCTACCCATGGCGGCCTCCTCCGGCGGTTCGATCTTCATTTTGTCGATTGGTTTTATTTTAGGTGGCTGGTGGCGACGTTCGCCGAAGCCGGAAGTCACCCGTCTGGATTATTCAACCGGCAAGTGCTTAAAGAGCTTTTAATATTTTTATTCTAGCGCTTGAGTTTGAAAGCGACCTGATTTTAAAGTCAAGTGGAAGGGAGGAAGTTGGAAGGTTTTAAGAAAACGTTCAATAGGAACAAGGGAAGATGATGTGCTGGTTCTTGTTTTTAATTAGTTTTTTTTTTAATTATTTTGGTATACTTAACGCTTGTTGAAACTTTTTCCTTGTTTGTTTTGGGTTTAAAAATATTGTAAGCATATTTTTCTTTTATATTTAGCCTTGTATCATTTCTAATCAAACGGTTCAAAAACCTAAGATTTCATTTTGAAAGAGATCCTCTTTACTTAGCTACAGAAAAAAAACATGAAAAAATCTTTAAATAAGTTGTCCTTGTCTCTGTTGCTCTTGGACCCGCATAAAAAAACCTAATCGATATAATTAAGAATTTCAATCCACCGATTTCGACCACAAATTGAACAGAAATCTTAGGCCCATTTCATGCCGTAAACAGTGCCCCTGTGTTTCGTCTTGATGGGTTTTTCATTCTCTCTTTCTCTTTGCCATTTCCATTCTGCTGGTCAGCCTGCAGGCGTTCAACTGATAAAACCGAAGTTGGCATTTCGTTTGTTTTTTTCGTCGTTATCCTCTGATTTGTTTAATTTTATCGCGTTCGGTCGAAAACTCGACTCGACTTTGGGCAGCCTTTTTTTCACACCTCCATCCTGGGGATTTATGGTGGTTCCGGTGGGTCCGTTCTAGGTGCGGCACGGTGTGGAAATGGAACAAATTTTCCATGCATTCCTTTCGGTGCCTTTTAATGCAATTATCGGTTGGATTATTGGAATTAGCGTTGGGTCCGGCGTCTGTGAGCTGCGGGTCAGCTTGCTAAATGAGGTTCCGGAACCGTCTTCTTGTTCGTCGCACGGACGGTCTGGTGTGTAATTAGACGTCGGTGGGATATTAATTGGAACGTTCGGAACGAGGTTGCGCAGCGCGATTCGAAATGAAGTATGGCTGTTTTGGAGCAGCGGAACGAATTTTTGCATGATTTTGTGTGTGTTTATTTCGTATGCATTTGTTCATGCCAGCGTTTCGTAATCCTCAGGATTGTACGAAGAAAGGCAGAGAAAAATAGAACACTCACACAAGATAAAAACCGAACGCTTCATTTGCCTCACACCACAGAAGAAACCAGCGGAAATGGCAAATGAGGTGTTGATCTGACGCTTAAGCCGCTGCCGGTGCGGGCTGACTTCGCGGAGAGTCTTGTTGCCGGCGAAACCGATTGAACCAATTTTCCTGGATTTGCTCTAATTGCATAAACATAAATTAGCATTCGCGGGCGATGCAGGAGTGCTAATTAGTGAGCACAAACAGACGAACCAGCAATGAATCGGAACGACGGTAGATACTGTAAACAATCGTAAGTTGAATCGATGCTGGAAGGAGTGTACGAGGGAAGAAAGAATAAGCTACTAGCAAGGACGAAGGACTAAGGTTTTGATGTTTACTTGTATATTTTTCTACTGAAGTTACGTAAAGTCTCTCGAGGACCGATTAAAACGTCATCCGCAGTGTAAATTACACTAATTGGTTCCTGTTTACAGTGGGAAAAACAAGTACCTATACATTTGAGTATTTATTCGCTTTGCGTGCGTAAGACAGCGTTGAACATAAACATTGCATACTTTCAGGCTGTTTTAGCAAGCAAACAGTATTGACGTTTTATTTAACAGTTATAAATCTTGTCCCAGTCGAAAATGATTTAGGGCATTAGTAGCGCTTCACTTGCTCCGCTTTCAAATATCATCTTCACATCATGTTCGACGAAGAAAATAATTTATAATAATAACTCAGTCTCAGTGTATAGCTTTCAATCTTACAATCTTCATCGCTTCGACGCAGGTTCCAAGCACTGGCTTCCATTTATTATTCATAAGCCGGTAGCTCAGAGCTGGCGGAAAGGTTTTCTCTCCATGCGTGATTATACATCACAAAGGCACACTCGTTCCGAGTGCTACATTAATTAGCCCGCGCATACTGGCTCGTGTCGACCCATAACGCGTCCTTGCAATCAACCAAACAATGAAAACGAAACCAAAGCAAGGCAAAAAAAATCAACAAAAAACACACGCGCTAGAGAAGTGGCTCATTTTTCACTGTCAGACGCCCTTAATGTGGAGTTAAAAAATGGCAAAATTCTTGGCTCATAAAATAATCAACCAAAAATTATGCATTGGTTGAGGGCAGTAAAAGCTCGCTCCGGTGCCGATGGTGCATGTAATTAGGGGAGAGGAAAAATACATACGCTTTTGCCGCGCTTGTGGTACAGTCATTAGAATTGACCTTCTAAAATGGTTTCCATACGATCCGGTGTCTGGAAAAGTGGTGCGTTATTTGCAATTCAAATGGGTACGGTTGCATGCGCGGCGGGTCTGTTGATTTGACGACTTAGCTTAAAGAGCAGCCTCGGGGCGGTACATCAAACTTACCAATTTTCGGTTCAATCAATAAGCACCGCGTCGTGTTATCGCAGAACTTGCTAATACGTTTGCTAATGCCCAAACATGATCCTGGCAGCTACGAAATGGTGCTTCGCCGGTGTTTGCAATGCAGTTCGCCAATTGTCATCAAAACTCCAAACAACCGCAATCAAAGGTAGTGCGACAAACTACCCGGTTATCGAAAGCAACACGCCCGTGTCCAAACGGACGCGAAACTCTCGGTGGGTGGTCGGTTCAATAGAGGTTCCGGTTTTGCGGTTTTGGCGCTGTGTTTGCACATGGGGCTGCCACCTAACGACCTAATCAGAAATACCGACCCGTGTTTGTTCGCGGGTCCTTTCGTTTCCTCACCCTTGGTCATCCCCCACCCCCCTCTCCATCTTTTGAGGACGACGAGAAGGACGTTGTTGGCTTGCTGTTCTGTATAATTGGATCAAGAGTGAACCTCAAATTTAATGTCGCAGTTCATCATCGATGATTATGCCCTGTCCCCGAGGGTTGGGTGTGCATCAGCTCTGTCAGGTGTTGCTTGGTCAGGAGGGATCGATCTTTGATAAGTGTGCTTGCGTTGTGATGGTGGTGTACGGCTTCGGATTGAGTGTGCTTTATTGATAATTTCATTTCTGTTCGTGGCTCATCAAGAAGCTACCAGGTGTAGACAGAAGAACAGCATGAAATGAAGAAAATTAAGCGGATAGGAAATGGATAGGATCTTTCCCTGCAGCATAATTTATCGGAATTCGTAAAATTGTATCAAAACCAGAATCCAAATTATTTACTTTGAATAATTTATTTCAGAGTTTTTTGTTTTTTTAATTGTGTTAATAGGTTAATTTTAACTTTCAATTATTGTACTTATTTTATAGCCAAGAAAAAAAATGTATAGAAAATAGCCTTTTGTTTTTCGGCTGTTGTTAGAATTTTTTCATTCTTTTTTTTTGGCTAAAGTTCGTATCTTATTGTTATTTGCCTTTTGACTTTCAGTCGTTTTCTTCTATTTTCTTACAGCCTAATAACTATTTCGTTGAAATACACGTCCTTGGCGATCAAAAAACGTTGTAGTAAGAAATTTTCCCACCAGAGTGCTCTCACCTTCGTACGAAGCTGTCACGCAACTTCGGTTCGCTAGTCGTAGCTCATGCGCAAGACTACCCAACCGTCTCATCGTGAATGAATGCTCACAACGAACGAGCATCGTTCTCATGTTGGAGCTTGTTTGGAAAACACTTTCCGTGCATATCCTACACTACCGACGGAAGGATTGTGAAAGGACTGAAACAGAAAGGTGAGAAACAACCCGTCTAGCACGAGTGAGAATGAGTTTAGCTCACGCGTGAGACACACGTGGAATGAACGCTCGCTCTCTTGATAGTCAACTTCAGCTCACCCGTGTAAACAGCTGCCCAAAATAGGCGTCAGCACGCGGTGAGTGCTGCAAGAGCACATCAGTCTGTTCTCGTACCGTCAGCCGTAAAGGGAACGCGCTATTCGGTCGCGGTCACATCGTTCGGTGGGAGTTGTTTCGATCACGCTTGGGGAAAGGTCGGTGAAACGGCAAATCCAACCCCATCCCCATCACCGGGGAGTGTCGGTTTAGAAGCGAAGAAAAATCGACGCAACGTACGCAACGTTACGTGAACGCCTCTGGCGGTGTCGTGAAGGTGCGTTTCCTGTGCAGGTGAACGCAGACATGCCCATGCCCACCCCATGTACCGTGTGCCGGGGAGATCGGGAAAATTCGATTTCCCAGCTGATCGAGTGATTTTGCGTGGGGCACAGATTCTGCGAATTTGCAAAGTGAAACGGCAGCTGCTTGGGTGGAGTGCTTGATTGAGTTTTCTTTCCGGTCGCGAGGAAAATGTGCTTCCGAAACACGCGTATTGGATGAATGGTTTTTAAAGTTGGAGGAAAGCAGGCCTTAAAGCTGTCGGTGAAAACGTGTCATAAAGCTAAAGAGGTGTGGTTTGTTGATGGAAAGAGGAGCTAGTCAAACTGACGAGAGCGTCTTGCTACGCGGAATTGTTGAAATTAGATTTTCCATCGGATCATAATATTGAATTTAGGGGTAAAAACACACACACACAGCGCGCCTGTTGTTTGCCATCTTTAACGATTTTGCAGTGAGTGAAGCAAAAATGTACATCTCTTCGTAGCTTCTCTGTTCTGTTTTTCCAGTGACGAAGGATGTAAAAGTAAAAAAGGTAGCAGCAATATATAAAAAAAATGAATAATATAAACGTACATACAGCTCGTGAGTGGTAAAAAGGTCAGTAAAAAAAGCAGCCCCAACATTCCGTCGGAGACGGCCGTAAAGGGTCTTCACAGTTCGTCTGCCGTGCGGAACCGAAAAGCGGACGCGCAAGCATCAAACTAATTGAGGTGGAAAAATGATGGTTCTACCCTGACCTAGGCCCGCCAGATTTTCCCACCCAATTCATCCCCGTCGTTTATCAAGCGAGAAGAAAGGGAGAAGGAAGGAGAAAGAGAGAGAGAGAGAGTGAGAGCGAATGAATCAAGTGTGCCAGTGTGCGTTTTGTGTTTCTTTCTACGTTAGCGGAACGTATTAAAAGGAAAAGTTTAAAACCAAAGGGTTAAAGGGCCGCCGGTCTGCAGGAAGGTGTAAATTGTCATCTACTTGTCGGAGCAAACGGTGCTGGTTTTTTATTTTGGATTCCTCCTCTTCTTGTGCAGTGAACACGAAGGGAATTGGAAGTGTTTTACCAACTGGCGGCAGGAAGTGTCTGTGGTGCGAGTGCTTGTTGCGTGTTTTAAAAAGTCTCCTCCGGCCTAGGCTGGAGCAGGCTGCCGATGGATAATGGATGTTAGGAAGATACATCGAGCGACCCTTTAGATTAGAGGCGAGAGGCGGTGTGGCAGGACGTCGGTGTTCACCGGGACGCACACAACGATTAACATGAACAGTTTTTAAAAGGTATGTGCTGAGTGGGATTTTTTGTGGGTTTGCATGAGGAAGTTTAGCGTTAGCCTTCATTCATCACGCGCTACAAATTATGCGTTGGAAAATTAATTAATCTGAGCAGATGATGCGGTACCGTGTACTGGCTGGAAAGTTTGCAGGATTTTATGTTACATCTCACAACAGGCGCTTCAATTTATCTCTACGAGACGATGGTGCGTTTCTTCCGTGATTGTACCATAATTTTATGACTAATGAAATATTTCTCATTCTTTCGCACCCGCAGCGATTCCTCGCGTCGTGTGTTGCGTCAAATTTGAGGCAAAATTAATTTATAATCTCCTCTGGGCTTGTTTTTTTCCGGGCCGCTAGCCGGCATTCTGTGGAGTATCGTTTGTCGAGAATTTCGAGCGTAGGTCGGAAAAAGGATCGTATCGATCGAGACGTGACCTAACAACGTGTGACGCTTTTTCTCACTGCTGTTGTATTCTTTCCGCCAGACGGCGGCCTCTGACCCGCATTTCGGATTAGGCTTGGCTTCGCAAAAGGCGATGGCGCCATCGAGTGGTCTCTTTGGTTTTTCGGCTTTTGCTTTAGATGGACTTGGCGCTCTCACTGTTCCACTTCAAGCCGAACATTAATCCAGTTTTCGTTTGCTTTTTGTATGCACGAGTGCGTTTCAGCCAGTTTGGAAGGGCTTGCGTTTGTCCAAAGCTTTCCACGTGGTTTTACTTTTTACAAGGAAGAGCCTTGGAAGCCCTTATACGCACCCACTCTCGAAGCTGATGATATATTAATGAGCCTTGTGATGAAAAAAGCTACGTTCACTTGGTGGAGCTACCTGTGGTTTTTTTTATTGGAAAGCTTGATGAGGTAGTATTCACTTTGCTGCAGACAGAAATAATATTCCCAGCCATAAGGTGTTGGTTTGCTTTTCGATGGAATGTTCTAATGTTTCAATTTAACCTTTTCTGAGGTTAAATATTCTGATTTTGAAGAATTGCAATGTAAAATGATATTAACTACATGAATGCACTTTTATCATAATGAAAATGGTGAAATACTCATTGTTAAAATGTATTTCCATGCATTCATTATAATAAGTGAAGTATAATGTAAATTATTACATTAAATTAATATTAATTGTTATTTAAAGGTCTGCCTTGACTCGTTATGGTGTTGTTCAAGGATGAAAATTAAAACGGCGCCTGATATTATGCAATCTGCAGATAATATTTTTAATTTTCAATTGAAATGTATATTTATGTTACCATACAGCTATTTTTGAAATTGAGGATTGCTGTTTCTGCATGAATGCATGAGGACTGAGGACTGATTGTTTGTATGACTTCAAGCAGAAGAAACTGATAATCGAAGTAATAAAACGCAATATGATTACACAATAGTGCATGGACACTTCAAGCACACCTTGCGAGGAAATAAAACACTCTGAACGAGGGAAGATTTCCAGAAAGATTTTCACTTGCCGTGAACACTACCTTTCCCAGTAAAGTGACTTCATTAGAAGTAGGCGCATCCACCCGACCGGAACCGGAGGGGTTTGCCTACTCACTCAAAAGCTCATCAGCATTCCGTTCACCATCCGGGGGCGGCCGGATTGAATTTCCTTTCCTTCGCAACACTCCTCCCTTCCGATCGCACAAGCAAGACGCAAGCCATGGCTTCGATAGTTAAAATGTTTCATTTTAATCAGATTTCCTACGGCCCAGCTAGGCCGGAAGTATCGTACTTGCTCGGAAGCGTGTCCTCCTTCGCCTTCACGAGCCCTTCGACTTGAGCCGAACCGCAGTCGGGGAAGCTTTCTTTGGGTATAACTTTCCGAGTTTTTCGCACACAGCGCTTCCGTTCGCGCCGGATGTTTGCCGGTAGATTTTTTCTTTTGTTTTTTTTTTCACCGTTCGTTACTTCGTGACGTGCTTTCTGCGCTTTTTGCGTTCGTTCTGTGGAAAATAAAAGTTTGATCCACCGTTTGCTTTTTTCTTGGTACGGACACTCGCCTTCAGTGGGCAGTTTTTTTCACCGCTACTACATCCCATTGTTGTGGGTTTGTTCAGTGATGGATTTCGGGTGGTGGGAGAAGTAATAGAAGCATTTTTTTTGTTTCTTGCCCGAGGCAAGCGTGTGTTTAAATTTCCAATTAGCTTTCAGCTGTCGTTTTGGTTTCGCTCTTGTGTCTCTCATTCCGCCATTTCTCGGAGGGGAAGTTTTATTTGGTCTCAATCTCCCAAATAGTAATGAACAATGCGAAGCAATGATTCAGAACTAAAAACTCTTGAAGTGACGAAAGAACTTCGACGCCAGCAGGAAAGCTGCGTTAAAGCGTCGAGTTTTTAGCGCGTCATTTACGTTTAAAGTGCGATCGTTCCCGTCCTCGCGGAGGGCTGCGTTAAACTGGTAAACGATTCCGAGACGAGACCGGGTGGCTTCGGGCGATGAAAAAGCCGGCCGTAATTACGTTGGGCAAATAAAACTGACGTTCCGGTTGTTAGTGTATGGGTATGTTTTTCTCCTTCGTCATACTGCCCTTGCTTTGCTTCCGAAACAACGAAACCTTGGGGCGCATTCCGACTGAAATTGGGCACTATGTAATCTCATTTACCGTTGGTTTTCGTTGGGGTCCTGCCGTCTGCTGCGAAGGATAATGTCTTCGTCTGCGTTAATAAAGAGTGACTTGTAGTGACGGGCCGGGGTGGGCAGGAATCATCTGCCCACTTACAGACAGCCTCATCGACTCGTCTAGAGCGGGGGCCCGGTTTTCTTCACTTTTTCTTCGTTTCGTTCCGTTTTATGTAACCCTGACATAAATCTTGACGAGGGAAGTAAAGTGACGTCGTGCGCTGTTGGTTGTAAATCTTGCGAAGGTCAAAATCGGTACACCATTTATCATAGTGAGCTGAGAGCGTGGTCTAGTTTCGGGCTTTACGGATGTTTGTGAAAGAATGGGACGCACTTCGTTTCGCAGTTAAGTAAACACAAACCATGTTTTCAATTTACTTTCATGGTACTTAATTTTTTTATTTGAGCATAAGGTAAATAACGTGAAAAAAAATGTTTAATTAAAATTCGTAAGAAACTCATTTTAACTAACTTTTTTTTGTTATGAATAGATTGACGAATAAAGAATCACAAACAAGCGAATTTGTAGCAAATGTTTTATTAGCTTCAAAGTGCTTTAGAAGAAGCGAAAGTTCCTCTTATAAAGAAAACTTCGATTGAACGATGAGTAAAAAAGTTGATACGATCAACAATAAATATTTATTTTTAATTTTTTACTTTAATAGCGATGAAATACAATGTGTCTTCCTAATCCTATTTTATACTCTCCGTTGATAAGCTTGAACTACTATTTAAGCGAGAAATTCAAGAAGTAATGTTTTTATTTTCTGTAGGAGTGTTTTTATACTTTACGTTTTGTTGATTTTATTTGAAATTTGGCAAAAACATACAAACAAGATTCGAAATGATTCAGTTTATTCTGTTGCGTGCTTCAAAGGTTATACGTGGGATGAGTTCTCCTAAAAGCACAACATACGAAAACAGCTCGCTCCTACGTGAGCTGGTGCGTATGTGGACGAGTATTTCATTCGAGTTCGTTCGAAAAGTTGATAAATTGTTTCCAACCGGTTTTAGCTCGTACAGTACGCTGCGCCACAGGGAAAGATCAGTCCGATTTGGAGCCGAAATCTGTTTGAACTTTTAATAAAAAAGGGCCGTGAAGCAGTATATCGGGTTTACATCCGTCGGCCGAGGGCTGATACGTATTGATTATGTATCTTTCCTGTTTACTTACTGGCATACACGCAGACACGCGGAGGGAAACGAGGGTTGAATAATATCTCTCTTATCTCAGCACGTCATACACACCGCTCGTTAGGTGGATAATTTAGGGGTCGTTATGATTTTTTGTTATCCTTCTCTTGGTTGGATCTCAAAAGCCTATGGGCAAAAAAAAACATCCACACACGCACAAACACAAGGGTACATAAAAAGGAAAAGATAAATAACGTTCCGTTCAATAGCCCTCGAGCCAGAGATCCATTCAAAATGAAGTGAATGTGGATGGGCAATTTGCACTTCCTGAATTTCCGCCCTCCCAAAAAAAAAAAGAAAACCTAGCGTGCACGCATAATTCATCGCACTTGGCCAGGAGGCAACGAACCATCCGCTCGTTCACGTGTGAGTACGACAACGATAACTTACCGCCTTCGAGCATGCAGGTGTATTAAAAAGCATGTAGCCACTTGTTCTCCCCGTGTAAAGCGAAAGCGATTCGGTAACCTTATTTGTGCACAGGATTCACCGGTACACCTGAAGGGCACGCGGCACCGTAGCAGGCGAAGTTCACTTAGCAACAGCCGGAACGAGATTAAAAAAGCTAAACATCTTATCTGTTTCGAGAGTTTGCTTTCTACCTCGCCCGGCACGCCCTCCATTGTAATGTTGCGGTGCGAAAACCAGGAATCAAGCGCACACAAACGCAAAGAAACAGTAACGTAAAAGGTGAACACACAACGGGGAGCGGAAACGCACGGCAAGTTCGCATCCGGGCGGGTTCCGGGAATAAAGTGAAGCGAGTGCAAAAAAAAAACTTTACCTCCCCTACATCATCTCCTTAAAAGCTCAAAGTTTTACCTCAACCATATGGGGAGCCCAGACGTCCGTTCCGGGAAGGAGCGAGATGTTGTTTTTGTGTTAAACCTTGTTTGTACACAGGGGTATCAATTTGGAGCGAAACTTCCCAACCCCCCAACTCCCGCACGTTCTGACGTTGTTGCGAGGCTACATTGCGCGAGCAGCTCTTGGTGAAGAAAGTTTTCTTCAAACAAACACACACACACACGCACACAGCCACACCGACACACGGATACAGGAGCAGCAGCATCCCAACCCAACGGGGGCTCCTTATTACAAGCGGCCGGGATCAGCCTTCATAATTGAACAAATTGCACGTGTGGATGAACGTTTCCCGCGAGCTTCGACTCTCCCGCGTGGTCTCATAATTTCGCAATAGATCCTTGTCCCAGGAGCAGGCGGTTAGTTCGTACACTCTCAGCCACAACCACCCGCACACAGTGGCGGTCTGTTTTCCGGTTTTGTTTGATGGCTCCCTTGAGGGCACGTTGGCCAGAATCCTTCACGTCGATTCGGCGTATATATCCGCATAAATTCGCAAATTTCACGCTGGGTGCATTGCGATATGTGCTGTGTCCATGTGTGGGTTGAAGACCGCGAGTATTCAACCACACAAACACCACCAGCTGGCGGTGAGACTGTTCGTTATCGTTTATTTGGCGAATTTAGTATGCAAAACTTCAACCACGAACGATGTGTGTGTGTGTGTGTGTGTGTGTGTGTGTGTGTGTGTGTTTGTGAGTGGGGCACAGATTTTTTTTTTCGCTTTTCGGTGCCGAACAGGAAATACGAACAATCCGTGCTGCCATCTGCAACCATCAGTTTGCCATTATAATGGTTAGACTGAGTCGGTTTTTGCATTTCGCTCGTTTTTGTTTGGTTGGCGTTTGGCGAAAGCATTTTGGCGGTTAAGCGCTTGAATTTAAGTTGGTTGAGTTTTCACTGTAAGCCAGTGAAAGAGGTTGTGAAGAGAAATAACAGTGGTTGAGAATAAATTTAAAAAAAAAAACAGCTACATGCTTGAAGGGCGATAATGTTTGGTATAAAATCCTTTTTGTATAATGAAATAAACAATGAACTTAAGCTTTCTCCACATTTGCTCTCCACCTTAAATACGTGTTCTAAAAACGTTCTTAAACAACCGCACCGCCCACAAAAATAACTAATTTTGCAAAATTTCACACGAACCCACATGCTACTGGTTCTGTAGGATTGTTACAGATTTAATTCATATTTCCCCAAACCCAGCCAAACGCCTACCGCGAAAGAAAAGGACACTCATAAAACCGGTCCCACATTCCGGTCGCCATTAATCATCGGAAGGAAATGGGGCGACGTTGGCGATCGGTCATGGATTTGGGTGTTTTATTGTCGACGCTGGAAAAGAGAAAACTGCTGCTGCCTCTCGCAGCACGGCCACGGGGACAGGTGGCAGCTTTTTGGGCTCGGAGAATGATAGCGAGCGCACGCCCTCGAGGGTGCAAATTTGTGCGAATATGCTTTGCGCGCTGATCGATTACGTAATGGATTATTTTTTGCACTTTTATCCCACGCTGCGTTCGCTTTTTTTTTGTGAGTGTGAGCGTTCTTTGGTCGATCGTTCTCTCGGGGGAGAAATTTTTGCCAAACTTTCCAACGAGCTCCAGCGAGGAGTGGCAAAAAGTTAACTCATTTATTTTCCTACATTTCTACCGGAACGTGTTTTTTTCGTCGTTCTTGGGACGTACGGTACTGACCTTGTTTCGCGTGGTATGTTGTGTAAGATGGGGGATGGCCCTACATAACTTACGGCTTTGATTACAAGAAAAAACCGTCGTTACTAGGTTTTCCATGGGTTTCAGTTGCTAAGGCACAAATGTGTCGCCTTAAAGTCGTGAGCAGAAAGAATATTATTGTTCAATTTAAATGCTAATGGTTCTGTTCGATTTCGACGTTTTATATTTTATGAGAAATAATTTTTTAAATCTGTGCGCTTTCAATTTTCCATAAGTATAAGAATGCAAAGAATGCCTTACAAAGATTATTATTTTGAATAAAATTAACTTTCTTCCATTGATTTTTTTGCAGAATAATGCACCTAAAAAACTCATATTTCGAATATAATCAAACCCTTGGCCACGGTTTAATATTTGCTGAGCCAATTGGGATTAAACTTACCAAGAACAGTTTGTTATCTCTTTCGATTCGTTGCTGTCTTTGCCCATGTTGCAGCATAACTGAATTAGTTAAAAATAGCAGCATAAAAGCGCTCACTTGAATAAATAAGTGAATTCTTTTCCTCCCAAGACCCTCCCAACAATGCACTAAGCACAACGAATCTAAACTTTCAACGGTCTTCAACGCCTTTTGCGGCTCCTTTTCCGCAGAGCGGTAAACTAAGCGTCGAAAGTTTAAAAGTACTAAAAAAAGAGTTTGCCAAAATGATGTCTAAGTATTGTTGGCAATTGTGTCTGCGTTACGTAGGGAAACATTTTTATCTTTTGTTTTTGTAAAAAAGGAAGTATTGAGCTTTTTTTTTCAAACAAGCTGAAACGAGCAGGCTTGATCCTTACCAGAAGCAAACATTCTTTTGCAGCATGCAACGCTGTCTGCGTTGTTTGGAAGCACCGTCGAAAAGTTGTAGCCTGTCAGAGGGTGGTTGGTTTTGGGCGCATTCCAGGCGCGTTTCGATCCCCGTCGAATGCTGGTGCCGATGGAATGCTTATTCCGTGGTGTGCGTTTTTTTTTTGCTCTCGGCATCATGATGTGCAGCGCTCCTTGGAATCCGTGGTGTTAAGCTTGGGAAGCTGATGCGGATTGAACCGAAATGAAAGCATAACATCAACACCTTCGCACGGGGTGCGAGATTGGACGGTTGGTTGGTTTAGTTTGCCAGCACGGCGATCCGGTTTGATGGGCAAAGAAACATACCGCATACGACGGGGCATGTCCTTAGTACCAGCGACGGTTTGGAAGACAGACAACGAGCGAGCGCTTTCTTTCGTTGTACGAAAACAGAAAGTATCAACACGCGCTCTCGCGCGGTCGCGTTCCAATGTCGCAGGTGTAAAACGGCGGGACGTCTTATAAATATTGCAAACAGCAGTAAGCTCACGGTTGCTCACCGATGCTCCCGGGAGGTCCTGTCGTAAGTTGGCTGGGTGTCGAATCCTTGCTCGTTTCCGTGGCAACCCTCCCCCCGCTCCGAACAACCGACCGTCGTTATTTTTATTGTTAGCGGTGTGTATTATGTTTTTTTCTCCCCCTCGTTCCGAACCGGTTTCACACATTTTGTGAAACTCAACCACGCATTCACCTAATCCCCCCCCCCGCACCCGGGGGAGAGGTAAAAGGTTTCGGGAAGGATTTGTTTGTTTGTCTTCCACTGGTCTCCCGCACGGTTCACCTTGCCAATCTTCCTGCTGGTTCCGCCGAGGTCGTGTTGTTGGTGGTGTGGCATTGGAAGAAAAATGTGCTCATTTCAACCGTATTTCAGGCGGAATGGCAAGCAATAAATTAAGGGTAAGAAACAGACCGGCATAGACAGTCAGCGCGCCAAACACGGGCAGCGTCTCGTTATTTCCCGAAACATTCGCCGTCGGTTGTTAATGAGTTGCACGAATGCGAACGGAAGCATGCATTTTAAAAGCACGGCCGCTCGCGTTCCTCCCTTTGCGCAGCAAATGGCTTCATCGCCGGCTTCCGGTACGCAGGTTGAGGCTTTATTATTCGTGGTGGTTTTATGTATTTGCGAAGAATGTTGTCTCGTTTGCGTTACTAAATGGATTGACGCTCGTTTGCGCTCCTTTCTTCTCGTTACAGAATATGGATTGGGTTGACACATGGAAACTATGAAGCAAATAGCGGTTGTGATGATCCTCCTCAACATCAGCTACGGTAAGTGGGAGTCAGATGTGGCGAGGCAGATTGTTTGCGTCTTGTTGGTGGGAGTGACATGATGGCATGCAAATTGTATCATTATTCATGGACACTGCAGCTAAGAAAGGGTGAAACGTTAAATATAATGGATGATTTATTGGTTTATCAGAGTGCTTTGATTTTGACGTCTAATTAAAGTTGTCTTTTCAAATAACTGGACAAAGCTTTAAAATTTTAAAAGAGTAAAATACGTAAAAATAGATTTCAAAGGCTACTCTGACTGTTTCAAAACAAAAATTCAATTTAATATTTCCTTTTCGTGGGTTTATATTTCTTATCACCCTGAAAGTATGCAATTGGCAAGGCAAATGTAATGTTTCGAGCTGCATAGAATAACCAAAGTTGAAAAAATAAACTCAGATGGTAGTTACACGCAATAAATGATCAAAGCTCAACATGAAACGACATCCGACAAACACCGAACTAGAAGTAATCCCGCTTGTCAGCACCGACGGCAAAGTTACTCAGCAAAATATCCCCCTTCACCGACTAATCCTTTTACGGGTCGGTCCCGTCCACCCACAGGTCAGTTCTCTCGCTCGCAGTCGGTCGACATCGACGAGCCGCACACGTACACACCACCGAAGCACTACTTCCAGACGTCCTCCTTCGACGAAGCCGAGCTCGAGGACGATGGTTCAAAAAATCCGCTCGACCGGGGGCCCTACTTTGACATCTCCGCCTCGCGAAACGTCACCGCACTCGTCGGCAACACGGCCTATCTCAATTGCCGCGTGCGCAACCTCGGCAACCGAACGGTACGGCTCGATAACCGCGCTTGTGGGACAAACTTCGTCCGGAAGCATCAGTTGATTTAATTAAGTTTCGCATGCCGCCCGGTCTGCGGGCTTCTCTTTTTCTTCCCACACTATTGTCTTCCCGCAGGTCTCCTGGATCCGGCACCGGGATCTGCATCTGCTGACGGTGGGGAAAGCGACGTACACCTCCGACCAGCGCTACCAGAGCGTCCACAATCCCCAGCTGGACGACTGGTCGCTGAAGGTGAGCATCTTGCTGCAGCAGCTTCTTCAAGGATCGCTTCGGTTCGGGGGAATGGGTCTTTGCGGTGAGCTCGGCTGCGGTGTGAACGGTCGCCCAGCTCGGGTCACCCACCGTACGTCCCAACGCTCATTACTATTCATGATAATGAGCTTGATAAGTTATTTGACGGCGTAAAAGCTGTCCCCGGCGCCAATATGCCGCATCGAATTATGGTTCCCTGGTGAGCGGGCGGGCCATGGCACGGGGAGCCACATTCGGTTTCAAGATTTTCATTAACTGGTAATCTGGCCGATTATGGGTGGTAGGGGTTTTTTCCCCCACCTGCAGGAAGGTATCGTGTCCTGTCACTTTTATTACCGGCCCACAACCCGATCAGTTCGTATGGATTAGGAAGCGTTGAGGGTCATTCGATGGGGTGGTAATGTGGTTAATGCTTGCTAGAATTGGATAGAGTAGCGTAGGTTGGTTGCTTTGAGCGGGAATTTATTCCGTTTAATAGAGCAATCTTTATTAATGGACCATGTACCACGGGCGTGTGCAGAGTCTAATGAACAAAACAAAATGAGAATATATGAAGCTTTGGGTAAAGGGTGTCCTTTGGTGCGAATGATTGTTTGAAGTAGTTGATTTATTTATTTATTTTTTGATAATTTTGCATAAAATATAAATTATGACTACTCAGGAAGGTTTTTTCAGTTTATGTTTCATATTGCTTATACTTTAGTTGAAAATTTTTTGATGCAATAATTTTATTACTTTCATTTTACAAAGCTTATATCGGTATTGCAACCCTTATCGTTTTCGTCATATTTTTTCCATCAGTAGACAAACATGCCAAAAGAGATAAATACAACAACCCTACCGTGATGTTTATACACACCAATCAGACACATCAATCCGATACGCTCCCGCAAAGAAGCATCCTTGCCTATCCCGTAACCAATCGCGCATTTGGGAGGTATCGATAACAAGTATCCAAACCCACCAACCCCCGAAAGATGGGATGTGAAGTTTTGCAGCGTTCCCAGACACCCATTTGCACGGGCACAAGACAAACCCATCCGTCGGCATGAAATCAATACGACGTTCGGGAAAGTTTTCCACAAATATACTGTCGAGCGAAACCTCAAACCGCTGCAACTCAATTATCCGTCCCGTGGTGTGAAGGTTTTTTGGCCACTGCAGGGAGGAAAAAACTTACCCAATTCTCCGAAGCAACAAAAGAGGAAAGAGGAGAAAGACAGACAAAGAGAGAGAGAGTGAGAGAAAACAGGAGGGAAAGCATAAAACAAGCCACCGAATGTGTTTCAATCCGAACCGAAATCCATCTCGTATCCGTTGGTTCGATCTTGACTCCGAGGGTGAAATGGTTGTGCTTCGTGTTTCAACATGGTTTGATTTTTGCGTGTTTTTCTCTTCCTCCTCCATTCCTCCCTCTCCCCCCCTCACAGGTCCTGTACCCGCAGCAGCGCGATTCCGGCGTGTACGAGTGTCAAATCTCCACGACGCCACCGGTCGGATACTCCATGATGTTGTCGGTTGTCGGTAAGTTGTTTTTCTGTGGGTTTGTTTTTTTTTTATATTTTTCGAGAAAAGCTTTATTTTTCGCAACTGGATCGCTCCCCTGGCGCGAATTCATGCGTCCCATTTCCCATGACCACGATGCACGGCGAGCCTTTGTTTGTACGGTGTTCATTTTCTCAAGTTGCCTGCCATTTTCCGTGTTTTCCTCCTTCCCCCCGTCGGTGCGTGAAAATGGAGAACCAATTCCATACGAGCATTTGTTGATTAGATTTTTGTCGCTTGTGTTTGCTGTCTACGAGCCTGTCTGCCAGTTCCGTTTGTGGTGTTGCGTTTCCGGAGAGGAAATGAAATTTTCCTCGAACCGGGAATGGAACTCTCACGAGGAAGCGATCGACAAAGAACCGTAAAAATCGATCCAGTTTACGGCCAGGTTCTTAGCGCTCGTTCCTCCACGCTTGCAAAGATTGACAGACTAATTATGCCTGCTGCTGCTCCAGCGGCGATGGGAGGAAAAGTCCACATTAATACCTAGCGGGTCGTTTAACGAGCAATTAGTCGTTCATTAGCCTCAACACAGACATCAAAACTCCCGAAACAACAAGTAGTCGTCACTTTATTGAGTTGCACATTTAGGCAACGTCAAACGAGCAAAGTTAACATTTTCGGAAAGATTTCCCCACACCGTCACTCCCTCTGCCCTTCCCCCTCCCCCCGGGGAAAAACGCCACCTCGCCCGCCGTTTAGAGTGTCTCGTGTAATAAAATGCGATAAGCGTTTTCCCGGTGGAAATCAATGCCATTACCATCCATCATGCGGTGGTTCGGTGAGCTTGGGGCACCCGGGTTTTACGGTGGCTGTCGGGCTGTAATCCGGAACTGATGTGAAATTTCATTACTGGGAGAAATTCCCGCAGCGCATTACGCAACGAAGGCCATTACGAGCCACGCGGGGACGGGGGCACGCATCAACAGTTTTGCCACTGCTGCCGACGTGCATGTGCATGCTGAGGGCGAATAAATTACATCGGATCGGGTTTACCGAAGAAAGGCCGGTGGGGCGGTACCGGTTATTACCGGCTTGGGATCTCTGCATCGCTCAGCCAATAAAGTCCGTATCCATGCGGAAGCTGGTGTGAGTTTGTGTGCGTGTCAGTGCGCACACCAGATACTGCTGACAGTGTCTTGAGAAATTAATAAACACCTCTCAACGTTCAGGATGTAATCTATGGCCTGCCTCACCAACGTCTCGGTTGCTCCTTTTCCGCTTCGCTCCTTTTGTGTGCATTGTCCGTGGTTGATAAATTATGCAGTTTTAAGCAAACATATTCCAGCAGCTTCTGCTCGAGAACGAAACGCTGGGCGCTCGGTCGACGAATACGAATTGGATCCAGTAGAAAATAATTAGTAGTAAACGTATTTTAATGAAGTCGTTTTGTACCCA
>JXWZ01013987.1:0-10231 GCA_000956215.1 Anopheles farauti No. 4 | reverse complement strand
GAAACAGCAGCAGCGCTTGTGGTTCGGGTCAGTGGACCGAGGCATTGAAAATTTTCCGCACAGGCAGCGGCGACACTTTGGTAGCACTTCTATTACTTGTACGTATCGTAGAAAAGCTCTTCGAACAGAAAGTACCGAAGTAAAGTCCTTTAACACCACGCGTGAAGCAAAAAAGGGGAAAAAGCAAACTAACGCGCCTGTTCCTATAGATTGACGAACGGCACCCAACGACACATGGGTGAATATGATGTCTTTGCATGTGTGCATGTTTTACGATTTTTTACGTTGCATTTTTCAAATACCTTGAGGCTATCGTTTCGTCTCGGTCGAAGTGACTAAAAAGTTTTCTAGGCTGGATCAGGAGCGCTTTATCGTAAATATTGCATTATGTAACTTCTATCGACTCTTTTGACAATTTAACATATTTCTGCTGTTGTGTCTTGACTATCTTTAAAAATATGTAAATATAAAAATTAAAACATTGGTACCGACTTTTGGTCATGCGAAACGCTAGCTATTTAACGTAAAACGGTTCAGGTAACGCGTAAAAAAGTGCATATGTGATATTTTTTAAGGAAAATTGCGTAGTATTTTATATAAAAATATAAGAAATCCATTCAAATTCCAACAATACACGACACGGAAACTGGTTATGTACTCAAGGAGCTGTAACACTAACTTATAATTGACATGCTAGCGTGAACATCGAGTAATGATGATTGATTGCCCTCCAAGAATAGGAAATAAAACGATACAAACTGAAAATCCCCTACTTCTCGCATTCTCCGAGACCAGATGATGCAGGTGCAGGATTGATTCTACAAGAGGCCACAGAAAATTGGAATACGTGCCTCTATAGCCGCTTTCCTCCATACATGCTACTATTCTCTAGGCCAATAAGGGTATGCTTTTTTTTCTCCGTGACAGTATCCCGTGGATTCAAACCACACCTAAGCGTCTCAGGTGGTCGGATGTTTCCTTCATTCATCCGGGGTGTTTTTGTCCCTCCGGGCCACGGAAGCCTTCTCTCTCGCTGCATTATCCGCGCACAAGAATGCAGGTGGAAATACTTCCGCCATAATTAGTCTGGTGATGAGTTTGAGCGCAGGAGCATTCTGTGAAGCTCGTTGGAGCCATTTGCAGGCTTTTATGCACCGCTGCATTCATGAATACACACGAGAAAAATGAGCCCCAGTTGGCAATCCCAACGGGACAGGTGTTAATTTTATCGTACAATCGTTCGGCTGTGCCTGGTAAATTAGTTAGATGAAATCAACAAGATTTTTAGTGTGAATTGCCATGTTTTGAAAACGAAATGTTTTTTGTTGTTTCAGATTACACCGTTTACAGATGCTTCATGTAGGTATAACTAATCATCTAAAACTGCTGCTTGATGCTACTTTTTTCTTCTCATAATTATAATTAACACAAATAGTTCAAAGAGAGTTTTCGATTGTTCTAGTGTCCTGTATCGCGTGTGTTTATAAATGCGGTATACATACAATCAAATCAATGCATTTCATGCTTTACATATTAATGATGTAATTTAATCCATCGATTGCTGCATTCAACTTTGTAAATGCTATGGGAACATAATAGCTTCCAAAAATCCCCAACAAAAACTGTCACACCAAGAGAATCAAATTTCACATCTTCACATCACGAAAAGCACATTCGAAATCAAAATATTATCAAGATAATCCCTGATATCCTGCATCGACCCTCGGTAATTCCTTACGCTGCTTTACGCACTCAACGATCGTTAAGCGTTCCCCGTTGTTATTTCCCTTCAGCCGGTCAATAAAATCCACCAACCACCGAATGCGAACACCCATAGCCATCCTCCATCATCATCACCATCATCATCATCATCATATTCGTGATCACGAAAAAAAACAAAATGAAGCGTGAGCGTATGTGACAAAATGGTAAATATTTCAAATGCTCGCTTTCTCCTGGCACAATCGTGAAGCAGTGGGCAACAAACCGCACCACACTACACTACACAAACACACATACTAAACCACATCTCCATCGGATTGGCTGGTGGCTTACAAATGACAAATAAACACCATAAATCGAGGCAGAATAACACACATAATGCTCTCCTCGCCGAGACGTCGTTCTCGCATTCTCGAAAATCGCTCAAAATAACAATCTCATTCCGGAGGGGCCAGCTCGGCTCGAGAAGGGCTCGATTTCAATCTAAGCGGGCTTTCGGCGAGGAAACGGCTCGCCCTGGAAAAGGATCAGCCGGGATGTTTATCAAACCGAGAAGCACCGAAAGCGAACGTATTGTGTGCGTTGTTCTACGAACGGTGTGCGACTGCCTCTTCTCTGCATCTTTTTAGGGCCAGAAACGGAAGCAATATTCACCCACCGATGGTTGCGCGCGGTGGGGAAAAAGCAATGATTCATGACTATATATCGCACAGGATTTTCCGATGAGCCGACCGACGCCGGCTCGATGCTCCTGGTTTTAAGGGTTGTGAACCCACGTTTACACTAGCCAACTTTACCTTCTCGCTTATTGTTTCCTGTCACTTTGCGCGTTTGTCAGCGGCGTCAAAAATAAAGGATTTATAGTGAAGTAGGAAGTGTGTTTCAACCCGTTGCCGCTAGCAGGAAGGAAGCCAAACGACGTCGGAAGAGCGTGTTGGCAGCGTGCGTCCCCGTCGTCTTCCGCTTGGAAGTAGTTTTTCTCCACCAGAAAACAGCATACACGTGGAGGAAAACAAAAAAACGCGTGCCACTTGGTACACACACCCCCCAAAAACGTCAACAGGGGACGACAAGGGCGTGCTAAGTGAACCGATGAAGTCATGCTTACATTTATGGGCCGCTAATCCACTCATCGATACAAAGGCCTACTGCTTGCCTGTACGGCTGCCAACCACGGCTAGGTTGCCTTGCGCCCACCGACCGACCGACGATGAGCAACGAAAGACATCGAGGGCAACGAATTACTTCGCAAAATCACCAGACGCTCAAATCAGGCAAGGAAAACCTCATCATCACCACCGTCGTCTTGGTCGTTCTCGCCGTCGTGGATCCGTACCACTTCTCGCTGGTAAAACACACAGCTTCTTCATCGACCTCGGCGACGGTGCACAAAGTCGTGACACCGGGTTTCGTTGTTTTCTTCCGCTCCTGCCCGCACAATCCTATTGCGCGTGCGACCTAAATCAGCCTGCGATGTATACGATAGCTGCCGGAGTCTATTTCATTCCCGCCGCTTTGACGGAATCGTGCACGATGGTGTTATAAATTTTTATGATTCAATTATTCCCGTACCCGCGCTCGACGCACTCGGAAGGTGGTTTCTCGCCCGAAAATCGTGTCCTTCTGGCGTGTTGTTTTCTTTTTTGTTTGCCTCTTCATAACGCGTTCCACGCCAAGTAACCGTCAACCGGCAACGGTGCTAATGCGCTCACAAACAAACATTTGTGAGGCCTTTCGGTATATCACATCCGAAGCGTAACTTCACACCCACGGTAGCAGTAGGACGGGGGGAAAAATCCTGATCAAACGTCCTTTGCCGTCGTCGGATGTCCTTCGTACATATAACCTCTCGATGCGGGAAAGAGTTGAAGCGCCGGACCGGACGCTCCACCCATGGTGAACCTTTGTTGTGCTCGATATTTACAGTCTGGTCTGATGTTTGGGTACACCGACACCGACCGAATCGCACCTAGGATAAGTTCCTGTCGTACTGTTCGGGTTGTCACCCACCTCCGTCGGACCACACCGGAAGCCAGTCAGCTCTTGTCGGCCGAACCGGTCCTTGGTTGGTTCGTGCTATTCGGTTTGCACCGTCCTTGGTTTTATCGATTTCGGTGCTGCGATGTGGTTTTTTGTGGATTTTCGGTCGCAAAGAAGAAATCGAATGGCTTTCAATGCTGGCACTTTCATCGTGTTGCCACTCAGTGCCAGTGTGAAATGGCGGAAACAACAAAACTTATAAGGATTTTGAAAAACAAATTTGACCGAACATGTTTCTGTGTATCCTTAGGGAATAATGTATTCTGAAAATTTTATTCAATATTACATATTTGACAAAATGTAATATTAGTTAGGTGAATGAAGCCATTATGGGTTCCATTCACATAATAGCCGCTATCGGGAAACATATTTATGTATTGTAATATTCAATCCAGTAAAAAGCCTCGAAGTAAATTGCTCACAAAAAAAGTTCTGTTGAATTTTGACTTCCCAAAATAACTACAAGCGCGTAACGTTGACTTGTTGCGAGTTCGTTTTTTTATGTTCAATGCTAACTTATTGCCGATTAAAATATCTAAAAATACTCATGGTGTGTTACGGATTGCACAATTTGCATTCAAATCAAATCACCACGTGGCAAATCCACACATCAAATCGCTTCAGTTTAACTTTTAATCGCTTCCCGTGCTGAAATCAATCTTAATTATTGATAGAAGCCAAAACCAATTCGTACACCGATAATCAGCTTGCTGAAATCAAATTTCCCAATCGAACGAGTGCATTCTTTTCGAAGGATTCATCAGGTTATTCATGTCAGAAAAGAGCTGTGCTTTCTCGTCATGTCCACACCTTCGCCTTTCAAACTCAATCAAACGACACGTAGTGACGTCCCCCAGAGCCAACCGGTGGAGCATCCTGTGGCTCCATCGTCCAGCAGAGAAAAGTCTTATCTCGTCGATGTAAACCAGACGCCCCTGTCGAAGGATGTGAAGGATGTGCGCCACAAAGTTCCGCTTAGCAGTGAAAAGTTAGGGAACGACATTGAGTTAATCTCTTTCCCGAAACTACACGCTGACAGACGCACACCAACATTCAATCGGAATGTCATGCCAACGTCATCTTATGCGTGTGTGTATTTGTACTGCGATGTGCGTCCGAATGTAAATTTAGCCTTGACGGATGGACGTGTTTCTGAGGACATTTCTCCGAACCGATCCAGCGTGAGTGTGTTCGGAACGTTTGAAACGGGCTTATTCCGAACGCAACAGAGCCATCATCCAAAGCGGCCCTTCTGAACCTTTACTGGACTGAAAGCAGGAGAAATAGGATTCAGAGATCACCATCAGTGGGCACCATAGACCAGCCCCGAAACAAGTATGTAAAGTGGCAGCTAAAACTACCGATACGACCGGGGCGAAAAGCCGTCCACCAGACCGGACTGTACGACCCGGCAAACGATCTCAATCCAGCCGACGGCCGTTACGATATCATCCCACCGAACGTTCCGCCCTCCATGTGCTTCCGAGTGCGCCCGGTGGATGATGATGGGCCGATGGTTTCGAAATTAACCACCCCCAGCCGACAAAGTCCTGAACCATCCCACCGGAAGCTGAAATCGTACCACAGCAACAGCAACTATCTACCAACAACACCGTCACCATCATCATCATCATCATCACCATCATCACCAGCTGCTACTGCTACCGTTGCCGGCACGGTAACTCCGGAAGCAGAACCAGAACATTGATTACCATTATGCAAATCAGGTAAACAATATTTCACGCCCTGCGCCCGTACGCTACGGCGGTAAATGGCCTTAGGGCAGGGTAATAAATAGACAGACCGACCGAGATAGGTCGTCTGCGGCGGAGAGAGGTCGTCTTCTTCGTACTCGATCGAGCATAAATCACACCCGCTAAAGAAGGTGCCGTCTGCAAATGACACCTGCGCGTCTCTCCTTTCCGGACGGGATGGGTGCCGCCGGTGGAAGCTTCATCCACACGCGTGTAATCACACACGTCCACATGTTTCGCCACGGATTAGCGCATACATGTATGCGGTGATAATGAGCCACCCACAACGCGGGGCTAATTAGCGCTCAATCACAAGGTCAATGCAGTAAACGATGTTTTACACGGTCGAAAACAATATCGCGATGTGCTCCATTTGCTTGGAGGTTCAAGCGGTAGGTGTTTTGATCGTGTTTGAGACGCTTACTAGTTTTGAGTGCAGTATTGGTGACAAGTATGTACTGAAAAAAAATACTGAAATAAACCATAATAACTCAAGTGTTTAAATAGCTATAAAAATAACTTTCCGATACATATATGAAAAATATATACTGCGGTATTCAAAAAACTTTCTAAGGGTGTACATTTTGAAGTATTTTTAAAACCATTATTCTAGAGAATAATCATAGTCAACTCAATAAACATATCAATACTATAAATAACAACTTCAAATTAAATTCACGAAGAAATATTACAAAGACAACATACTAATCGATACCATCGAAACCATCCATCTACAAAATATTTACTTTGACCGTAACATGTAGTCAACATTTCGTCAAATAGACTTATCTACCAGACGGCAAACCGACTGCGTAAATTGACCTTCTAGTGCAAACAGTTCGGAATTAATTAAAAACACAGCAATCATTCAAAAACACACACACGCACAATTAGTTAATCGAACGCGTAAATAATCCCTCAGCATGGAATAGCGCCTTGAGAAGCCAAATTCCTATCTTGAAATTCGCTTCAACGTCTACCGTCTGACGGCTGGCTAAAGTCTCATCAGTCAACCGGTCGGTCCGACGATGACGCATACGACGAGGGCGACAAACGGATCGCAACACCGTCCCAGCGTGTCGATTGCCGGTTTAAGCGCTCCTGCCAAACAAACAACCGACCTCGGTTGGTAAAGGAGCAAACAGAGCGCTCAATAAATAATTAACCAACCCTACGATCAAATTACCGACCGATTATGTTTCGCACGCTACACGCCGCGGCCGAGCCGAAGTGTGTCCTTGCACCGCATGTATATATATGTGTGTGTGTGAGTGAGGAATGTTCCGTCATATCTGGTGAAAGTTCACCTTTCACGTGTACATTTGTGCCACACGAAACACAATGTCTGCTAGCGCGTGCTTAGGCGCCGAGAATGCTTCGGGTGTTTCATGTATCCCTGCCGATTCACAGGATGCACGGAGGACGAAAGGAAACATGCCGTAGCACGGTGTGAGCAACCCTCCCCCCGCAGAAGCAGCTGGGAAAATGTTCCACCCGCGTAAAGTAATAATCATAATGGTAGCACACTTGAGCAGAAATTAGCACGCCATGTCCGCACACTAACTGGGAACGACGCGCGTTTCAAACGGCCTGGTTGGGCTGACAAAGTCCGTCACGGAAATGGTTGGTTTCGGAATGTTTGCATGAAAGTGTACAATGTACCGTGTCTGGTAGTTAAGTTCGACGATGTGTAAAATGGGTAAACCAAGACGATAGGGCAAGGCACATGATGCATGTAACGTAAAATTATCCTGGAAATTGATATTTATCTCTATGAAATAATAGTTTGTTTTATTCTGTTCCCACTCAGTTAGTTTGTGAAAAATTATTTAAAACAACAAATTAAACCACAAATGGTGTTTTACATTTGCCACATCGAAATGTACCTTTTGGAATGACCCACATTAGCCACTTAATCGGTGGAAAAATCAATCATTTTTCTAACCCGTACACAGCGTACGGATTGGCGCGCGTGTTGCGTGTTTTCATGACACGAGCGTTTTTGATTAATTTTTAAACGCACTCACTTATTTATGCCAGTAATAAAACGAAGTACACATCCGTCTCACCTCGCCCAACGCGAGCGCATCTCGCACGGCACCACCACGCAGAAGCTTTTCACGGAGGAAATGCTGCATTTATCGGATCCTCCACAAAGCCTTTTGTGGCGCACACGGTGAAAGGGCGCGGAAATGATGCATAAAGGAAGCCGGTGGCTGCTCTGCACGCGCAACGGTTAATTATGCAGCGAGAGAAAATGCCACCCGTACCGCTGCCAGAAGGATAACGGAAAGAGCGCCGAATAAAACATGCACCACACCGTCAGGCCTCCGTGTGTTGTTCGGTCGGTAACTGGAATCAGCGTACTTTTTGGATTTTAATCTGGTGTGAGACTATAGTGGTGACTATATGGTGTGGGAGCGTTCCGTGACTATAGCATAAAGTGTGCAACAGTCGGGATTTCCATTCCCACAAAAGAGAGAACGAAAAAAAAATGAAAAGCAGCGGGTTGTATGTTTTAGTGGAACTCAAAGCGAACCGCAACCACTTTTGACTAAATGCTGTTTGGGATGCAGTTTTGGGTAACCATTTCCCTACATGTTGTAATGTTGACGGCCTTTGCTGGTATTATATGGAATTAACCATTAATTAACAGTGCTGTTTGTTAGCTGTCATTCATATTGCCATTATATTTGTTTTGTTAAGCGATAATAATAGCATTTAAAACATGGATTTTAAGTTGAAAATCACATTTTAAGAACCTTAAAATGGGATAAGTATTAAGTATGGGATAAGATTAACTTATTATGGGATAAGTATTGTATGATAAGTTCATTCGAAATGGGATGGTCTCTTCAAGAGGAACAAACAGAAACACGCTTATAGATTAGTACAGTACAGAATAATATTCTATTCTTCATTCAATCGTTTACGATATATTTGAGTTCTTCACATATTTTCCTTATTCCATTGTCTCTTTATTCTTGGAAAACATATCTCACTTCGAACACAAACGCAACTCTCATGTTGCTAACTGGAAAATGCCCGGCGGTGGCGAACAACGTTCACAGGAAGAAATTGGAGCCCTTAAAACTACGAATGCCAACGGTGAAAAACGGCCCGCTCTATGACATCATCTCCATGAGTACACGTAGCTCCCGGAGCCTTTTACGATGAAAGCGGTGAAAGTTGCTGACGGTTCTACCTGCAACTATGCTCACTAGTGGAGGTGTTTGACGACATTAAACGTTTTATAACCTTAGGCATAAGCGTTCAATAGAAACTATAAATGCTGCTTCACATGCCGAGACGTACAGAGTTGGTTGAAGATGGAGACAAAATACGAAATTTCGATACTTTGTTTGATATTTCTATTAGAAAGCAGACTTCTGCCAGCGTACGCAATCGAACTTGTCTTGTTTGTTTGTGCTGTTTGATCTGTACTGTGCTTTTAAAATTCTACAAAGGATACAGGAAAGCCACCGAAACGATGAAGCTATGTACCGCGTCAAGATGTCTAAACTTCAACACCAATCCCTAACAAGGCATAATCTGATGCCCTAATCACCTCGTGCACTGAACGATGCTAATTATTCTACCGTAACGATAATGATCGAACCGTTCAACAATCTCACGCATATTCGCTCTCGCGGGGAACATCGTATCACCGTTCGAATCGGCTACGGTGTGGAGTTAAAAGCATACCACCGCATACCCTACGAAATCTCCCTTGGCACCCAACCCATTCGGAAAACAATGATTTCAAAACCGCGAGCCCAAAAATCGTTCGCTCGTCACGCACCGAACGACGAAATTGGCAGGAAATCGGCACCGTCCGTGCGTGGCCGAGCGACCGCAGCCGAAGCGCACGACGGCAACATAAAATCGCGCACCGGCGTTAGTTTGCGGCGACGAGGCGTCAACATTACGCATTAGCTTACCCCGCAGCTGCACCACCGCGGCCTCCGCAGCCGAAAATGCGCGATCGTCGGGAATTAATTTCAATGCCAATAATTTAATTAACTGGCACAACCCGGCGGCGACAATTGACGACAGCGACGACCGACGGCGCGCGCACGTTGATGGCCCTGACCGGTATTTTTTTCTTTTTTTTTGCGGGAGACGAGCGCGTTGTGCGTACGCAAAACAACGTACACACGCATTTCGAAGGGGCGCGCTCTACGCGCTCTGGCTGGCTGTGGCAGCAACTCTAGCAGCAGCAGCAGCAGCAGCACCAGAAACAACGAGCATAGCAATCTATCTAGCACCGTCGGCAGACGACCGTTCCAAATGCTAGTGTGTGTGTGTGTGTGTGTGTGTGTGTGTGTGTGTGTGTGTGTGTGTGTGTGTGTGTGTGTGTGTATACGTGTGCCAAAAGAATCGGTTCGACGACGCACATAGCCCAGAGCACCCGGGCACGTGAAGGCAACGGATGGTGCCGCTCGGCCGGAGGAGGAAGTGCTCGTGTTTAACCACGCAATGCTATCGCCGGTGAATACATACATCAGCGCGCGGCACATCGTGACAACGGTATGCGAACGCCAACCTGCCAACCCGGCCGCCACTGGGCGCTTCTGTCGTTCGTTCCGTACCGAGCATATTGCTGCGGCAAGCACGGAGCGGTGGTAGCGAATATTCTGCGGTGCACGATCGTCGAACCGGATAGAAGTGGAATGTAAATCGCAGCTCTGCATGTCGCAACCCCATTGCTGCTC
>JXWZ01013983.1:0-11485 GCA_000956215.1 Anopheles farauti No. 4 | reverse complement strand
CCCGCCCTGGAGACCTTCCCCGTTCGGCGGAAAGTAGCAAACCGGCGTCGTATCTACTCCCGCCTTCCAGTACACGAGCTGAACGGTTTCCGATATCCTCCACACGCTACTAATTAACCGCTTGCAACCGAAGCCGGATAGAGCGGTAAAGGGTGGCCTTTAGCGATTGCTTGTTCCCTTCCACAAACGGTTGTGGTGCATCCCCACACGATGCCACTGCCAGCAGTGTGCGTGGCGTGGCGGACAATTACGCAATCACTGGAAAATTCTGTTTCACACTCCAATGTGAACCACCCAGCAGCTTCTCGAGGTGCTCGCGAATGCACGTTGTTTCTAGAAGCTCGAATCAAATTTCATAACATCTCCGACCGACCCGGAACGACGCTGAAACGATAAGCCGACCACCAACCCCATTAATAATCGATCATTAAATTGTGCATGACGCCAGACAGCCCCACGGCATGCAAATGTTTACTGCTGAAGGTTAAAAAACGCGATTAAAACCGGCGCTCATAAAATCGTGTGCTGTCGTACTACTCTTCGATCAGCACGTAATGTAACGTACAGGTCGGGGGCAATACATATTTGCACATACTTTCGCACACATTAGGTGGCCACCCGGGCTGATGCGGCTGGGATGAAGTTCGTCCCGGGGTTTTGTTTGCACCCGACCTTTCCGCCCGACCTGCCCGACCAAGCACAAACAAAAATGAAATATTTGTTTATGGTAGATTACGCTCGTTTAACCGTTTCTCACGTGAACGCTCCGTCGAGGAGGAACTCGCCAAGGCATTCGTCCAGACGGGGCGCGTCTTGCACATTGCTGATTTGCCCCTCTGCGCAAACAATTTCTTACGCGGCCCTTCACAGCCCCATCCGTATTAAAATAAACAGTCCAGAATCGACACGGGCGCAACGCTCCGTGCCCTCCATACCGATCCAATGGCCGTGTAAACAGGAAGAACAAAACGGTGGGACGTCGAAAACGAAAATCGAAAGCGGAAATGGATGCTTCTATTTGTCGTGCGGCAGCACCCAGCACCATTCACCGCCGTGTTGCCTCTCACTGCCAGCAGGATATCGCGCGTTATCAGCACGGTATTTTATCATGCTCAAGCAGTAACAGCGGCCGTTGTTATCTTCCCGACATGCTTTCGTTCTACCGAACCGTTCGGATTCTTTTTGCCTTCCACGCTGCCACGTACAGGAGGAGGTGATTGGGATGGTATAGAAAGGAAAAAAAAAAGTTTGGTCAGCACAATCGTACCCATCGATGCGTGTGTAGCCGGTGCTCTCATCCCAAAAACACATCGCATGCTTTGTTAGCATCAGCGTCATTAGCAAACAAGGAAGAAAAAAAAAACCACCATACAAGCAAGTTTCACCGTTCGGTTCGATGCTAAATCGGTATGGATGGTGGTATGAATGTTCCACCATATATAGAACGGCGTACGTGGGAATCGTATCGCGAGTGTGAAGAGGAAGGTGTGGGGGAACGGTTGGAGAGGTCACAAGCATAATCGATGTCGATCGTCGAAAGAATCACGAGCATGATCGAGTGTACAAGCGCGATGAAATCACTTCGACCGGCGTGACTAGCATACCACACTCACAGTGGGAAGTGTCTCGGATGAGAAGTGGTCATTAATTGTCATTTCAATTGGTGGCATTTTTGGTACAATATGTTTCTTTATTTGTCTTAAATTTTATTATTTTTATTTGCTTTTACAATTAGCAAAACATAAGAAAGAAGCAGCAGAAGCAAAAATAATAATAATTTGATAGATGACGGAAGGATATAAATTAACAGAACAAATACTAAAAACACAAGAATTGTTGCACTGTTGCTCTACATGTTCTATTAAATATTCAATAACGATCAGCAAAGCTTTATATATCATTATCGAATGACCGATGATTTGTTGAGTTTTTTTTTATTTTCAACTGGATTTTCATCTTTTTATGCCAATTTTTTACACTCATTAAAGTAATTCTAGTCACTCGAATCAGTGCAAATACAGTACAATTATTCAATGCAAAAATACGGATTAAATGCCATTGCCAAATAATTTTAAATTATAATTAACGCGTCCAGTTTAAATCATTATGAAATCTCACTATTCGTAACGCTCAACATCAACCAGCAACGAACAGTGAATGCAAACAAAACACACGCGCATCGAATGTGACCCCGCGTGCAGTGGTATGAAGAGAACAGTATACTTTATAGGTTTTTTATTTAACAATATTGATTTCAGTCGGTGTGTTTTTCCTATGCTAACACGCCCGGTCCGGGCGAGAGTAGTCCCGCGCGACCGATGCAAGTCGTTATTATAGTGCGCGCCTCGTGAGCCATCGATTTGGGTTCAAGATGGGCCGTTAAGATTGCGAAAAGAATCAGCGCGTTCACGCTTGGGAAGGGCCGTTGGTCACGATTCGAACGCTGGGGATGAAGCCATACGGGCGGAGAGCATCTTTGTGGCAGGAAGGGAATTTCGCAAGCAGCTCGAATCTTCCAATCGATCGATAGCACACTCGGCGCGCGACAAAAAGCGATTCGCAATTTTTTTAAAACGACTAAACTTCGCCACAGCGCGGATGCTAATTCGGTTGCGGAATTATTCACGACCATAGACGGCGGCAATAATTTGCATGAAATTTTGTCCCGCGCACAATCGGTTGCACTTCGACGGAGCAGATACAGTCGGAGCGGACAGCGTAAGAACTTTTCTCATTAAAATGACTCATCGTTTATGGGAGCTCTCGGGGCTCATTCCTCCGCTGACTGAGACGAAAAAATAAAAAGAAAGCATATAAATTAAGAACTCACCTACGGCGAAGGGACACCCCATCGTCGTCGTTCCGGTCGGGCACCCAGGGACCACCACTTCCAGAGCAGCGTCCAAATTTCGAGTGCGTACCGCAACGAACAAGTCTCGTTGGACGGTCACGGCCGAGTTTAGAATAATGTGTCCCACTTTCCGGACGACCGGGGATCTCCAAAACGACACCGCTCGCTCCGGTGGGGTGTGGTTGGAGCTGGGAGGTAAAGAGCAAGCAAAGAATGGTAAGCATCATCGTCGGCCGCCATCTGCAGCGCCGTGGAACACACACGGGACAAAGCGAACAAACACTAAACGTGCAATTCGTTTGACTCCGCCGGTGAATTTCATTTTGGCATGTTAAGCGAATTTTTACGAGTCAATCTTGCTGCCCCCCTTCCCTGCGAGGCGGGTGAGGCTTTCGCTTAAGATGTTTCGGTGCTTACGTACTCGATATCTGAGGCAAACAACTTGACGGGTCGTCTTCGTAGTTTGAAAATTTTCTACCATTGCTTATTTGAAATTTGAATGCTGCCCTCCCCACTTCCGGTTACGAGCCCCGGGAGTAAGAAGTTTCGGTTTTGTCAAACCGCCTATGTTGGACCTACGGTGATGGTGGTTCTCTTCTGCGCCCGTTCTGCGCCCACTTGACTGTGAAGAATGGAAATAAATCGAAAAGCCAAGAATCCTTCAGATACAGAAAGTGCACAAAAAGAGGGCGAAGGCAAAATAAAAAATCCCGAACTCAATACGCAAACACACACACACACACACACACACACATAAAGATGGCACGAACTGTTCACAGATCAGAAAGTTCAAATCAATTGAATAACGTCTCAGGGTCGCCCTCCACAACGCACAAAACACCGCGCGGCGGCCCTTTTGCGTCTTTGTCGTCGTCGTCGTCACATTTTACCATTATTCTTGGTCGCCCGGGTCGGCCCGGTTCTGTCCCCCCCCAATGCCCGACCACGAATACGAAATGAGGAGTTGAGGCATAAAAATTCATTTACCATCCGAACGATTCGTCATCGTCCGCGCGTCAAGCGAAGTCGCGGAAACCGGGTGATTACTACATCTTCGCGCGAGGCACAGTTTGCCTCTATTTTGTTGCCTGTTTTACGCTTCTCGCTTGCTGTTCGCCGGTTTGCTTGTGGGTAGGGTTCGGCGAATGGTAACGAAAAATGTGCCTGTTGATGATTCGAATTCAACAGTCGCCGGCGCGCTGAGTGCGCCATAAAACAGAATCTAACAAGACGAATCGATGCCGCGAAGAAATTGATGGGAAATACATTCCGAGCGGGAGTTTGCAGTGCGTGACAGCAACGTTTCTGTCGGTGAATGAATTGCGGATTTACGTGGATGACACTGTTTTGAAATAAATGGTTTGTGGACAAAGTGTAAATAACAAATTTATACTACAAGATATCTTTTTTTTAATGCAAGAAAGGGTAATATCAGTATAAAAAATACTGATCCAATTTTAATATAATTTAGGGATTTTAAAGCCCAAAACTATAACATACTAATTTTGGAATTGAATTTGAACTTTCACAAAAAAATATATTTTATCTTAAAAAATAAATTGTTTTCTTTTATAAAATTTGATTTAAAAGCGTCTAGCGTGATGATCTTCGAGAAAGCTGGACAAACAATTTGCTGAACTTTGGCAGGATTTGTAAAATCTTGAAGATAATTTACTTCGGTTTAGAAAATCTTCCAAATAAATCTCAACTCTGTGTGTATAGTCACGATGGAATTTAAATAACTTGCATTTATATATGCGAAAATTTGGCACATATCTTCATATAAATGAATGTAACTCCCATTTCAAAGTATGCAATCAATTTACTACCTCATCACTTTGCTCCACAATCGTCTTGAACCCAATGGCCCCGTGCAGTGCCGACCCGAGTGGGTGTCCCAAGAAGCTGCATCCGTACGCATTTGTCAAGGGTTTACCATTCTCGCCCCATCGTCTTTCCCCTCCCAAAACCACATTTATGTTAATCCAATAAAACAGCATCGAAGTATACGCAACAACACAACACTCGCTCGCCCGGAGGCCGAATTGGCGTACTGCCGGCGGCGGTCGGAAGCACTTAATATGGTCAGCTAAAGTTGCTCCCGCTGCCAGAAACGCAGCAGGGCGACCAGTTACAACCGTCAGCATAAATCAAAAGTTTCACCGTTTGCGAGGGAAGGCGCGTTTGCGGGCGTTCCAACCCCGTTCGTCTCTGCCGAAAACTTTTATCGTCTGGAGACGGTTCGTGGTGGCGAACATGCGCGAGACACGCGGGAAAAATGATTCTTCTGCCCCCGGGGCGAAGCAAGGGTGGGCATTTTAGCAGGAAATTGATCGCAACAGCGTACCGGCCGGTGTGATCTGTTCGGTTGGCAAAAGTTTTGCAAATAAAAGCTAACATGATGATGGCACAATCTCACGAAGTGGCGCGGCGGTGCGTAAGCACTGAATTCGGAATTGGGAAAACTTCACAATTCGTCTTATCGCCGCGTACGATCTCAGGTAGTGGCAAGTGGGGTGAAGAGGGGCGGGGAGGTGAGGTAAAAAGGCCTCAAAAACCCAAAACTCCCAAACCCCGAACGAGCTGTCAATCAAGCGAAGCAAACTTACCAAATAATTCACACCATATTTTGGGACGGTTTTCATAAGCCTTTTCTCAACTCAATTTCCCTCGGCACGGTACGGAGTCCTGCCCACCTTTACCGAACCCACCCATCCTCGCGCCTACTTTCCCCGGGAACGAGGGGTGCAAGGATGGTAACAGCTAAATGTGATACGCACCGAACGAGGCGAGGATAAAGATAAACCCGAAAGCTCGGGTAAATTGTACTGCCGGCAGCTTTCGAGCTAAATCTTCTGGCGCACCCGGCAACACCTAGTTGTCATAAATATTAATAACTTCAAACATGGGTCTCGCTATCTCTCTCTCGTGGTCCAATCAAACAGAACCGAAACGAACCATCACGGGAGCGTGCACGGAGAATGCACGGTGCTGGGTTTCGGTGTTTCAACCTTCCCAACCGGTCCGGGCGAATGGAAAAAGCACTCCAGACCAATTCCAATAATCGTTCAAATCTAAACGTGCCCCGGTCCGGCCGATCGGACCTGGGATGATGATGGTGTGATGGCGATACCCCACGCCGTCTGTACGTGTGTGGGTCATTTCACTTTTAGAATGTTGGCCTCGATCACGTCACGAGAATGGAGGGTGCCGGCGCGGGAAAAAGGACATCTGCGGCGCTGGGCTGGCGGGATTGCGATTTCTCATCAATAATTCAATTATTTTCCATTTCATGGTAGTTTTGTTTTATGCTGTGCCAGGCGGGATGGATGTCTGATGTGTTCGTTTTTTGGGGTAACTGAAAGCGTCCATGCTTGGAAGTACCCGGGTCACAATGTGCTCGATTTTCAAATCGAAAACATACGGGCTGTTCACATTTTTTTCACTTTTCGTGGAACACCTCTTTCCGCATGCGTTATGAATAAAATTGGGGATTAACAATTCTAAATACGTGGTTGGTGATAAATATTTTATCACACGCGTTTAACCACAGGTTGATAACCCAATTGCTAAACGAAAAATATTATTTGAAAGTGTTTTATAAGCGAGTTTCACGCCAATAAAGATTTTTGTAATAATAGAATGCTTCTTAAGGTTTGAATTTAAAACGTTTTACTCGAGTCGAGAACTATTGTCGAAAATTCAATAAAGCCAAACGGCATTTCATTATGACCTTTGCTGAACCCAGCACTGGACTATTCAAATTATGGTTCAATCATAATTTGAATTTAAATTATTTAAATTGAAACAAATAGGTGATTCAATAAAGGTAATAACATGTCATAGACGAGGCATTTCTGGAAAACCCCCAAAGCTGCTTCCTGATTCACTATAATCCAAAAATACTCCAATGTCTTAATTATGCCTCAAAGTATCACGTTCAAGTATATGACTCAAAGGATCACGTTCGTTTAAATTATTGCTTTCGCCTTAATTACAATACATCAACAGATGGTTTTAGAGTTTCTTTCCATCGATATTTTAACGTACCTTCCTCGAATTTCGTCGTTTGCTGTCTGTCACATGCAGACGAGTGTTGCTCGAACAACCGGCACGGCTACAATAAAACTCGAATTCCAACAATCGCTTTTCCTCCTACGTGATTGAAACGCAATCCAATAACTTTTCACCTTTCTCACATTCACCTTCACACGATTCGCTTCTAGCGGGAGAGGGCGAGAAAAGCCACTGGAAATTGAAACAGGGCCACGTCTCAATCTACGGGTTTTCACTTCACACACACACACACACGCACACTCACACTTCAACGGCGGGTAAATAAAAATAAAATCATCACGCACCGATCACCGAGAACGCCTAATACCTTCCGCGGGACGTAGAATAAAATGAATAAATCACTTTTGCTTCGATCATTCGAGCCCTAGTTTTCACTCCTTTTCACCATGCACACAACGAACACCGCAACACACCGAACCGGATTCTCATTCCCACAACAGCGGCCCTAAAAGCTTCCCCCGGACACTGGGTGACCTAACGCACCGGGACACGCCCTGGAATCCACAACCGAAATCGATTAAATTTGCACTATCAATCGGTTCACCGTTGGCCACTACTTACGGGGTTTTATTTTCACACAAGCGGTCACCGCCCCGTCCGTTTCCGTCCGTTCCGTTCGCTTTTATATCCTCTTCCCGTGCTTCCCTTCGTAGGTTGTGTAATTCACCGACTGCCTGTAAAGTGTAGAGATGGAAAAATTAGACCAGAGAAAAAGGCACATATTCAAAACCACGAACAGATAGCATTTTCAACAGCGAGAACGAACGCGAACAAATGCTCCCGAATTGTTTGCAATCGACAATAGCACTTAAACTGTGCTATCAAAACACGCGGAGCAAGTGGTTCGAATGTAGTTTTTCTCGATCCCTTTTTTTTCTGTAACTAGAAAGAAGAATAGTGCTGTACGATACGGTTTTTGGAGGAGAAAAACAAAAAAAACACAACGCCGGAAAATCTCGAAAGCTCCGCATGAAGTGAAAAGGATCCCGAAAAACAAAGCAGGAATGTTTTGCCACCATTGTTCTACGTTGGCCATTGTGTTCCGCCGTCCTCAGGGACACGTGCGAGATTTTTTCGTATTTGATATGTTCATCTTTTTGGTTCTGCCGTTGGAGTGAATGTAGTTCCGTGGGGTATTTAACAAAAAAATATTGCACATTCCAGCGTAATACTGATTTTTTTATTTGTTTAATTGAGAGCTAACATCCAGCGCGTGTGTCTCATAAGTCTCATTATTTTGAAAACAATTCCCAATTCTAGTCACCTTAACGCCAGCCCAACGAATGTATCCTCCTCCAGTTCACAAATAACATTCCATTATACGTGAAACTTAAAATCCACAAATCCATTCCCAAGCACCGTGCAGGGGCGACTATTCATCAGCTCATACCAAACAAAAAATCACTTATTCATCCCTGTCTACTACTTTACGGCAAACAGGGCGAAACAAAAACTTATCATGCCACGCGGAAAACGTGACGACGCACATACGAACGAGACGTACGTCTTCGAAACTTTTCTGCATAAAGCACACGTTTCCGCTTCCTGTTGTGCTGTTTGTGTTCGCCAAAAGAAAGACATACACTCCGGCACACACATACACACATATAGACCGGAGACACGTAGATAAAATAAATTTTCTTGATTAACGAACGAGAACGCGCACGCACGGTTTCCGTACGGCACGACACGCTTCCCTCGCTGCTTGTGATAATATCATCATCCCCGAACGAAGAACGTTGTGCAAATGATTCAATGGACATAGACGGGAGGCGAGAGGGAGTGCGGGTGTTCCCCGGTTGGGATTACTGTGGTACTGTGTACCAACAACGTGCGTACGATTTGCACAAGAATGTAGCTTGATTTAGTCGTTGGAAAATTTCACCCAAGCGCACACAGATCGAAGGAATCGAGAGCTTCAAGAAAACACATCAAAGCCGCGCGGTATGGGAACGCCGGATGGGTCTGGTGGTGCTCGGGACGGGGGTCATGCATGCTTATCGCCGAATTCATGCAGAACGAAAAAAAAAACAACTCGATAGGTTCGAAATGTTTGCCGTATCAAATCGGAACGCGTCACAGCTGGGAAGAATTTCGTGAAAGCATGCTGTGATAGCTCAATTAACGCTGAACCGAAACAGGCGGCCCAGTAGGTGGGTGGTTTAAGAATTGTTTGAATACCGATTACCGGGTCATACTGTCGTGACAGTCGTGACAGTCGTGACATCGTGTTTTCTTGCATGTGTCACATTTAATCTATTTTTCGCTAGGCAAGAAATCTCGCAGAAATTAATCGATGTTCCATAGAATAGGAAAATGTGTTGACATGACACAACTAAAATATACCAAACCCCGCTATTTCCTTCTAATGCCTACGAAACGGTGAATATTGTTGGAAAAATCATCGAATTCAAAAAAGGAATTTGAAATATTTTTTTTAAAGGAACTATAGGTGTTTGGCTTAGTGAAACTGATTCGAGTGAAATTCAAAAACGTGTGACACATAATTCCATTGTTATCCATTGTTGCTCATCCCACTTTTTGCTCGAAAGAACATTTCTTCCATCAAACGTACGAAACAAGTGCAACAAGTGCACCGCAACGCATAAAACTCACGACCCCTGCGTGTCGACACCTTGGCAACGATGCAAACGGTGAGGATACTACCGTGCATATGCACGTGTGATGGATGCAACGAAACCGGCACCGATGATCTCGGCCGCTGGAACAAACCAAACCCACCGGTAGACATCCGGTTTCAATCAAAAAGCAATCGAGTGAGAAAATGAAAAATCCGATCCACATCACGCCGAGCCGCACTGTTGTCAAGCCGAAACAAAAGGTATCGTGACCACCGTGACGGGGAAGGTCCTCCGGCTAGTCAATGTTAAATCGATTTCTTCGTGCAGCTTTCCGCCAACCGGAGGCTTATCCGACCGGAGCGCCGGGACGAACTAGATCGCGTGCCAATCAACTGGTCGTCGCCGACCAATGCTCCTGTTTCTGCTCATGTTTAGGGACGAGGTCTGTCATGGCATGGCCTGCCGATCGGGTTGGTGGTCGCGTGACGAACGTATGCCAATTTCTCTTGCCCGAAGCCGATGCCGTTGTTGTTCTGGCCACGTTTCAGCATGTTCTACGCGACGAAGCCGGAGGGAGGAAAACTGGTTTCATTTGGAATGGTCCTTTTCCCATTGGTATGATTTTTGGGGTTTTTTTATTCGGACAGGTAGACAATTTAGGCCCGTGAACCCGTCAGGCCTGTGGGCATGATGCGACGAATGTGGGCAAATAGGATATGTTTTTTTCCAACCCGTACTCGGCAGCAGCTATTGGATTCGATTTAGATTTCGGGCAGCAAAAATAGAACAGCATATTAATTATTCGGTGTGTTTCGAGAACAACAAGTTCCAGTCGTTTTCGATTGATACCATCAATCGAAACCGCAGCTTTCGTTTGTACCAAATACAGACTTTACATTCAAACAACGTGTAATTCCAAATTTACTTGTTTTTTACTGTAGCTACCGAAACCATCACCGACAGGTAACCATCATTACTGCAGCTCACCGTCACAGTCCTATCCGCAACAATGCCGCTGCTTCATGACGCTCGAAATTGGGCAGCCAGTCGAAAGCCGGCTTCATCGACATTAAGTGACTCTTCGGTTGGCTTACTTGTCCCGCCCGTCTGACGGATTGAGTTTCTCCGGGTGATATTCAACTACATGCTCCGGCACGGGGTGTGCCTTACCGTTCATTAGCGTTGACGTAGCAGCGTCTTAATTTCCTTCTGAAAGGGGAGACGAAAACAATGGGCCACTCTGTTTGAAGGAGGCGAGTTGATTGAATGACGTCGGCTCTCGTTCCTTCCCTGCCGTACGCCCCCGGGAGTTCGTCAAGACCAACGGCAAACAAATGAGGTCCATTTCAAGCCGAAACGTTCGAACACATTGATCGTGTGGGTTAAGCGAAAAGGCAGAAGAGACACAAAAAAAATCCCCTCCAGCTGGAAAACGTACAAGACGCAAAACGAAGGGTTAGGACATTAGCCGCGCTATGATACGCACGCATGACGCTGCATCAAATTGAACGTTTCCACCTCGTTTCCATTGCACGTTTCTCCGTCTCAAGTTCATGCTGGAGCAAAAAAAATCTCTGCTCCCGGGCACCGGGTTGCGTTTGTTTTTCGAAAACCCCGGCTTTTGATTGGCTTACTGGGATGCTTATGCTCACGGCACTGCCAAGTACACGCCCGTCCCGTTGTTATGCGCGTTCTGGTACCCCCCCCCCCTCCCCCCCCCCCCCCGTCACCCGCACGCACGGCCGGTACCATTTCACGCCCGAGCGGATTTGCTGCTCCTTGCGGAGCAGGTCAAGTGGGTGCGTGTGAGCCTTTTGTGCGAATAAAAAGTATCCGCTCGTCCGGCTTCAACCGGGCAAACATTGTGCACACTCGTCCTTGTCGGAGGATTAGTAGCTCGGCGTTACCACTTCAAGCGTGCTTTGCCTCTATTTGTGCTGCGCACTGCTTCAGATGACAACCTGACGCAATGTCT
>JXWZ01013981.1:0-18211 GCA_000956215.1 Anopheles farauti No. 4 | reverse complement strand
GGGGGGGGGGGGAGTCGCATTCATATGTATATGCTACATTCTCACTTTTCTCTGCAAGTGAGCACAATTTTACACCCAAACTGAGAATGTAGTTTGTATGGCGGTTGTAGCATACATAGCCACTGGGGAAACGATAACATTGTTTAATTTATCAAAAATACAAATGATAAACAATGTGTAAGAATGTTCTAATGTAAAAAAGGCTTAGCCTAAGGCTGGTGTCACTGCTCCATCGCGAGCGATTTTGTCGCCGAGCGAATCGAAAGGGGGTGTCACTGTTCACGCGATTCGCGAGCGATTTTTTCTGTCAAACGCCACTTGAAAATAATCAAAAAATGCGCATCATAACTTTTTGTTTGAACAAAACATTCATTCTCGGCGATATTTTTTGTCAAATTCCATACAAAATTTGACACCACGCGCGCGATGGAGCAGTGACACCAGCCTAAATCGTGGAATAATCTCTTACCAAGGAACGCAAACAATAGACCATAAGCATAGAAAAGAAGAAGAAACCACTGTTGTTCCCTTGTGTCAAATACACGTACCACAGCAACATAAAGGACGGCGACGCAGAAAAGCAAGAGCAACATTTTTTTCAAAGAGACGAAAGAAGCCGAGAAGGCTCAACTCTATAACCCATTTATTTATTTATTTAATTAGAGAAAGTACGGCCTGGCCGTATTGCTTGCTCTATAACCTATTGCAACAACAATAAACTTGCCTCCACTTTCCCGTGCAATTACATCAACATAACTGCGAGCGCACCAGGAAGAGCAAAAAATTGTTACACTTTTATTCTATTGTAAATCGCAGTAAAAAAATCTGTGTGCATCGTGTGCCTCCGTAACTTCTGTGGCAATCGCGAAATCACGCAACGCTATCAATATGAGCTCGAACGACAAAAACGATGGCATCTCGAAGGAAGAATGGCAGAGCCGTCTCGAAACGTTCCCGTTCAAGCAGGACGACATTAATAAGTTGATTATGAACTACTTGGTAACGGGTAAGTAATGGTGACTGTGAACGTTTCATTGCACCCTAGATTCGTTTGCCAGAGTGGAAGGGCTTCCTCTTTGTGTATAACATTAGAAGCCGTCTCAATGCAGTACTTTCGAATGTGTTACAAGTTTTCTGGAACTGCTGCAAAAGTACTTATCTGTTACCTTTAGTGCCAGTTGGCGATCATTCGTCTCTATCAAATCGAACTTCAATGTTGCTTTCTTCCATCTTCCCTTATTTACTTGCTTTATTTTTCGTAGAGGGTTTTAAGGAGGCAGCCGAAAAGTTCCAGGCCGAATCGGGCGTTGTACCGACGGTCGATTTGAACTCGCTCGACAACCGAATACTGATCCGGGAGGCGATCCAGAACGGCTTCATCCAGGAGGCAACCCACCTGGTCAACCAGCTGCACCCGGAGCTGCTCGATAATGACCGTTATCTGTACTTTCACCTACAGCAGCTTCACCTGATCGAGCTGATCAGGTACGTTTCACTTAGTTCTCATTATCCTGCCTTATTCCACAAGATGAAATTAAGCTCTCATTGTATATGATCGATAGGGCCGGCAAGATCGAGGAGGCACTTACATTCGCCCAGACGCAGATCTCCGAAGCTGGCGAGAGCAATCCGGAGGTGCTCAATGAGCTCGAGCGCACGCTCGCCCTGCTCGCGTTCGAGAAACCCCAGCATAGTCCGTTCGCCGACCTGCTAGATCAGACACACCGCCAAAAGGTGGCAAGCGAGCTGAATGCTGCAATACTGAAGACCGAGCAGCAGGAACAGTCCAGCCCGCGCATTATCAACCTCCTCAAGCTGATCCTGTGGGTACAGACGGAACTCGATAAGAAGAACGTCAAATATCCGAAGATGCTCGATCTCTCCACGGCTACGATCGAACCGAAGTGAACCTTGTGAGCGGCGGTGCGGGAATTACGTATAAGTATAAGGCTGTGTGTGCAAAATGTAAACTGAATCGAAAATCAAGCTATGATTATGTAAATGTGTGGAAGGTAGTATGTGTGCGTGTAGTGTATCTAAACGTGTAGGCAACAGCAATTTTGTTAAAAATTTTTTTTTGTAATGTTGTCAGTGAATCATTATACTTTTCTATTGCCAGTGCAAATTATATTTCTTCATATTGGTCTACGCGGTCATGTACGACGTGTTATCAACTCACTATGCCGTGTTCTATATTGTGAAAGACCGCCACTATCACCGGACGCTTCCAGGAAAATAAGTCTTTGCTCATAATTTGTTTCACAAAAAAGGATCATGTATTAAATGTCACAAAAATTATGTATAATTAACAATAGCTCTTTCATAATGATTTTTATTTGTTAACTTTTTATATCCAAAAGCATGCAGTTATTTGACAGACATAAAAACTACTTTTCTTTTGGTATGAAAATTCTATTCAAAATTTAGGCAGGAAGCATAATAAAGCTATATTTTCACATACGTGTGAGTGTGTATAAACGGATACTGTGTTTATACGTTCATTTGCATATCATTTTGAGAAATGATGAATCCGTTCATATTTTAGGGCTTCAATATATTTTTTATGCAGAAAAGAAAATCTTGGTTCATTTATTGGGTTTATTTCAGGGAATTTGTACGATTTCGTGCTACATGAATCAAAGTTCAAGTGAACTAGATTCGCACATTAACAGTAATTAAAAATATAATTTAATCATATGTCCCAGATAACATACCTTGTTCTCAGGATTAGTCTAAATATTCTTCGCTGTACAGTTTACGGATTACACAGTGCTGATATCCATTCCAAAATTTCTCGCATTCGTGGATAACAATGTATATTTGTTTTAACTGTCCTGCATACATATTCCACTTGTACGCAATAAAGAAGTTTTTGTGAGAAATTGATCGGACCTTTATTGTGTCAATTTCTATTTTTATCCCATACTTAACCCTTGTAGGAAAGATATATAGAGAAAGTTTAGGTTTCCAGCATCCATGTCTGTATATTATATGTAAAGCTATCAACTTGAATTTGGCCTTGTTTATGTGGTTTTCCCGGCCAGTTTGTCAGTTTGTCCAGATTTCCGAGTTTCGGGTTTAAGTTTATTAATTAAGTTTATTAATTGGTAGCCTCTGCAATTTTCACGATCTGTCGCTAGGCGAATTTTCACAGAGGTTGATTTTACTTGTTGTTGGTCATTGGTTGGTCATTAGATCAGGATACACTTTGGCCAATTAATTTTGAAAAAAGAAGCCAGGTTACGTATTGCCATATTTAGTTTGCCTTTCAACAGGAGCAGACCTCCGCATCAGCCCGTTCAGTTTTGCTGGCCACATACACAATTTTTCCAGTAAAAAAAACTAACAAACCTAGAAGTTTGCACAACTTTCTCAAGCACGATCAGCAGCATTCTCCAGAAACTACCCAAAAACAGTAGAAAAATATCTCAATTCACGATCGTTCAAGGCTTGAGTGAATAAGCCATGCAAAAGTTTATTAAGAAGTCAGCTTGTGACCATTTTCTTCCATTATGTTGGATTCACAATCGGATTATAACATTTAGACGGCAGCCTTGCGTGGTTTGGCTACCTGTCCCTCACGGAATCCGTTACGGAAACGACGGCGAACCACCTTCAGGTAGCGCATGCGGCCAGTACCAGTAGTCTTCCTGCGCTTGGCCTTCTCCGACCAATTGTCTACGGCGAGAAGGGAAACATAAGACATAAACAGATTTAGTAATAGTTATTAAGCAGAGAATGATGTTCTATTAAATTTAAGAGAAACTGTGTTATCTTAGTTTCTTAATGTAATAGCGATTAAAATTATGCGCGGTAATACATCCTGTTTTAAGATACTGATCTATGCCCATTGGAAATGATTGGCAGACGGGGTACAAGTCTATACCAACCCGTTAAACAAACTGAACGAGCATTGCGATTTTAAAGCATAATATTTCTTTTGTTATTAACCATTGTTTAATACTTACATGATCGGATCTTGGCTGCCGGGTAGCCACACCGCGAACAGGTGTGTTTCTGGATGTGATAGGAAGATCTACCACAACGGCGACACAACGTATGTGTTTTGTTGTGGCGCTTTCCAAAGCTGGAAGTACCCTTAGTCTGGAAGATTGAAAAAAAAAAGTTGATCGTTGAGGGGATGGTGTGATAGCTTGCACTATGGAACAAGAATTCTTGTCAGCGCAACAGCAACAGCAGCAGAACAATGTGTACACATCTAATAAGAGCCACAAAAACAGGTGGTGCTGCACCTTTGTGGGCACGACTAAACAATAACCCGTTTGTCAGGAATTGTACAATACACATATCCTAGGGTCTGCCACGAGCGCTGACTATCCTAAGCAAAGGATATTCTTGTCGCAAACGTATAATGCACAACACACTCAATGTGAGCTACATTTCTAGTTAAAGGAGACACCGCACGTACGCCACAAAGATACACGAGACAAAACACGCTATTTCCTCGACACGTTCTGGCTGCTGCTATTGATTGTGGGATGCGATTTGGTCCTGCAGAGCTGCTGTTGCTGCGAAATCGTGTCAATATAAAATGCTCCACAACAAAGTCCACGCATACTAACCATCTTGCCTTCCTACACCGCACTTTAGTGATCTATCTTCTGGGACCACGCAAGATTGAAAGAAAGTTTGGGACCGGAACAAGAGTTGACGTCTCGTACAGCCATGCAGACCGGTCTGTCAACAGTGTTGACATTTTTTCGCAAGCAAGCTGGATGCATAGAAAATGTGTTCATGCAAATACAAAATGAACATAGTTATAATTATGGTATGAGTTCGAGGTTTATATAGGATAAGTGCACCAATTGTTGTGCTATCGACGAGAAAATGAAAAATATGTATTCTAAAATCAGTTTCATATAGTTTATTTTATTTACCTATTTTGCAAGACTTTTTACAAGTATTTTAAGCCTTTATTTTCGAAAAATCATTATTTTAATCTTTGCTGTCCAAAAATTGAGAGTCCCTTACCGATTTGCTAGGTAACACCTATTTTTTCATTTAAGTTTTTATCCAAACTAGAGCACAGAAACAAGTACAATCGGTTTTAAAAATTCGTTTATGACAAACTGAAACTAAAAACATACCGTTTTTGCTAACTTAATGACGACGAATAACTATTTTATTGAGTTGAAAAATAGCACAATTGGTGCAAGGGAAACCGAAAAGCACCAATTGTTGTGCTATTTTAAGGCTTCCAGTTTATACTTTCAGAGTAGCTTCGAAATTAACGATCATAGCTAAGATTTTTTTTGTTCATTGATACGGTCGTTATATGCCCAGTGGTTACCATAATTTCCAACTGAACGTGCTACCAACCGTTGAATCGTAGTCGAGATGCAGCCAACCTAGCCATGTGTAACCGGATGCGGCTTTGCTGTCATCGGTCGCTTTCGCTCTACGACTCGGAAACTCTCTTTCCGACATTGCGCCTCACTAGGTGAACACCCAGCTGTGTGCGCACTTGGTAAGTTTCAAACATTTCATTCGAAATTTTCATAGCTTTAGGGTACACGGTTGACGCGCTTAGATCAGATTTCGTGCAATCAAACAATAACCCCCCAACATGGATGGTATACTACAATCAAACGATTTTGGATTGCACAGCAACGATAGTGTGCTGGTGGCGTACACAAATAACAAGACGAGTACGTTAAAGCGTAAAGCAACTGGTTCTCGAACCACAAGAATCCGGTGGGTGTACGTGGTTGTGTGTAAAGGGTGTTTAGTGTATAGATAGGAAGTTCCATGTGCTTCTATTAGAAAACATTTTTTTAAACCTTTCTATGGTCCAGCTTCTAATACAGCTTTTCGTTTGTCATGTTCGTTGCAGGTCAAAATGGGCCGTCGTCCAGCAAGATGGTACGTATACACAAAATTAGTAACTTTTGTATGTTTAACGATGATACGATCGAATACTATCGGAAATGTTTGAGAGCAAGAAGAGAATGTATGAAAGGGTTCCCTGCCTCGAATTGATTTCCAACACATAGATTGCTTCTTTTTACTAGAATGATTGATCTATAAAATGCGGAAAAGGGTGAAATTCATCCGTGTCTGCATAGACATTAGGTTAGTCTCAATTTTATCTGAAACAAACGCTTTAAACAGCATGGGGACATTTTAAATGTGTTTTTTTTAAATAGAAATATAATTCTGGTGAATGCTCAGAAAAAGTATTTATATTAGCTATGTCGTAGAGAATATTTTCAAGAAAAAGGGTGAGATGCTTCTGTTTCCCAAGTCTCAATTTTACTTGGAACATAGTTCAAGAAGAGATTTTAATGAATGAAAAATCAATATTTTAGCCTTCTGAAAAGAAACAAAAACGTGTAAAAAGTGCATTTTTCATAATTTACACTAAATGTGTCATGAAGGTAGAATAACATTCAAGAAAAAGGGTGAGATTCATCCGTGTCATAAAGACAATAGGATAGAGTCTCAATTTTACTTGAAACATTAATTCAAAATCAAATAAAGCGAAAAACTTGCATCCTTCTTGAACTAAACAAAATCGCGTTAAATGTTCGTAACAAGACATTTCAACCATCAGTATCTAGAAGGTACAATAAAACCACAAGAAAAAGGGTGAGATACATCTGTATTGATTAATAGGATAGAATCTCAATTTTGCTTGTAACATATTGCAACTGTACTTCTCTAAGCTCTAACTTCTTCTGTATCCCCGTTAGTAATGCTTGTCTAATGCCTTTGGAAGTTTAAAAATGTGTTACATTTCCATAAAGCTATGAAATTAACGCAAATTTAATCCACAAGGTAGAGTAAAACTCAAGAAAAAGGGTGAGATGCGTCCTTTTGTCTCGTACAAAATCGTTGGGATGATGTCTCAATTTTGCTTGAAACACGTGCGCGCAAATAATTTCTTCCTTTTTTTTATTAACTTCGTTTCGTTACACATTTTTTCATGAGTCTCTGTTGTCTATTCTTTTTTGTCATAGCTATCGCTACTGTAAGAATAAACCGTACCCAAAGTCGCGCTTCTGTCGCGGTGTACCGGACGCGAAGATCCGCATCTTCGATCTGGGTCGCAAGAAGGCGTCCGTAGAGGACTTTCCGCTCTGCGTTCATCTCGTATCCGATGAATACGAACAGTTGAGCTCGGAGGCGCTCGAGGCGGGTCGTATCTGCTGCAATAAGTACCTCGTCAAGTACTGCGGCAAAGATCAGTTCCACATCCGCATGCGTTTGCACCCGTTCCACGTAATTCGTATCAACAAGATGTTGTCCTGTGCCGGAGCTGATCGGTAAGTTTACGTTTGGATGCGTCGTACAATTTTGGCTGCTGTTACTTGCTGCGTGATGATAATGCCTTTTTCAGAGCATTGGGTTATGATTCTACTCATGATTACCCTTTGACACGTTGACAATTACTGATTGCGTTGTTCGTAGTTTAATTATTTTCGTACTTTACTATGCCTGTCCAGTTCTACAGATTTTCATTATTTCGTCCATACAGGCTCCAGACGGGAATGCGTGGTGCTTTCGGCAAACCGCAGGGCACAGTGGCCCGCGTTCATATCGGGCAGCCAATCATGTCGGTACGTTCGAGCGATCGCTACAAGGCGCAGGTGATTGAAGCGCTACGTCGCGCCAAGTTCAAGTTTCCTGGACGTCAGAAGATCTTCGTATCGAAGAAGTGGGGCTTCACCAAGTACGATCGCGACGTGTACCAGAAGCATGCCGATGAGGGACGCCTGGTGCCGGATGGTTGTGGTGTTCAGTTCCGCAACGATCACGGTCCGCTCGCCAAATGGGAGCAGCATCAGCGAGACCGGTTTTCAGCGTAAACAGAAACCTTGATCCTTGGAAGGAGAAACAATGTGGAAAACTAAGGCCGTAGGTTTGTTTCGTGCGGGTTAGGTGGTAACGTATCTTTTTTCGTGAACCAACCAGCTGTATGGACGCATCTTAGCCGTCCCTCTATCGTTGTCGTGAGGAGCTCCTAGGCTGTTGTAAATACAGGATAAATTATGACCAATAACCTGCTGCATAGCGCCATGGAATGCTCTGTCTTTTCGGTAACAACAATACAAAATGAATAAATGATTGAACATACGAATGAGGGAAAAATTTGGTCGGATTGTTTTCTTTATTTGCTATTCATCGAAATTTAGTGTAGTGATATGTAATTTAAAGAAGTAAGAATTGATGCATATAACTCATCAATTAATGTTTCATCTTTTCTTGATCGAAATACATCGTTGCATATGGTTTATAAATGCTCAATAGAATTTAGCATAATGTGTTCTTTCCTAAAAACTTAATCATTGATAGAAACACTGGAGTTCTCAAAAGAAAAGTAACCGCGTCAACAACTATATCGCCTTTTATTATACGTTTATAACCAGCTATTTTGTATTTAGATACATGAGCGGTAATGAGTTCCAATTATATTTATGTTAAGATGCAGCATATGTGTAAGTTGTATTAAAAAGGTCTAAATAACGCATAATACCTACTTTATTCCTTGGTATCCTGCATATTATTTAAATAAAAACCTTACGCATGACAGCACATTCTCTAGCATCGTATTTTCCAGTAATTTTAATAGAAATGTGTATAAATCCTCACCGCGATTGTGAGTGAACATTGTTGTTTCTTTCTTGAGGAACGACGTGATTGTTTTGCTTGAATTATATTTATACTTTTAAATGCAAAAAAAATCGGCTCTATAAAAGTGATAAAATAATTTTCAATTTTCTTTTATTTTATATTCATTTTACAGTACAGTTTTACGTTCATTTTTTAAAATTATTTTCAAGAATTTTTTATAGAATTTTTATTCAAATGTTTTGGTTTTCAATTTTGGTAATAAATAGGTAATAAAATGAAATGATTATTTTATTTCTTACTGCGACCAACAAAGATTTACAATAGATCCCAATAAATTGTCCAAACAAACGAATGACAGTGCTTGAGGCTTTTTTCGTACGCGTCTTCACAAAATAAAACCTTTTCCCATGCACGTATTGACAGTTGTCATCTCTGTCCACGCGCAGGGCTGTCACATCAATTTCCGATTTGCTTCTGACAACGTCCATGCCATTTTCTTTTCGAGTTAACACTCCGCACGGGGTACGTGTCGCTGCGAATCATTCCGTAAACTAAATCAATTTCCAGCTGCCTGTGTTTTATCGAACCATTCCGGCTAACACCATGGTGCATAGTTTGTCTTCAGTTTTAGCTTGCATGAAGATTGCCAGTTTGGTCACAGGGTTCAGGGTTAAAAATCGACCCTGTGAAACCACCGGCTGCGGAGCCACGAAGAGGCAGCCTCTGCAGCAGCAACAACCACCGCCGCCATGCTGTTGTTTAGTGCGAACACATTTTTGCTCCTTCGAGGTCACCGCGTTTTGGCCGGAATGGTTCGAGACGGGCGCTCTTGGTTTTTTTAATTCAATTTTATGAATAGTATTGTGTGGCCGCGAGCGTATTTATAATTGTGTTACCTTTATATTTGCCTCACCCATTCCAGCTCTTCCGCCACGTTATTTAGCTATAAAGTTCCGAGGCGCATTTTACAATGCAGCTACACGTGAGAGGATTGAACACGCACGTCCTAGACGTCCTGCCGGGAGACAGTATCGCCCATGTTAAGGTAAGTCGATTACTCACTCATCCCATCCATACTTGGAAAGATTTTTGTGAAGGGAGTCGAATATATCAGGAGAGAAACAACACGTTTGCAGCGGACAGCAGAGGCAATACTCCTATCCCGAGCCTGCCTCCCTAGAACCGTTGCTAGAGCAACAAACGCTGACCGTTTGACCTGTGTCTCAAACCACAACTTGTGCATATTGATTCCGCAGGATAGGTTTTGTCAGCACAGCACCACGCATCAATAACCAATCTTCTATCAATTACCAATACAGGCGCTTTACAAATGTGTGATTTCTGCAAACATTACCAAGCCGTTCACCTCGTTACGCTCGGAGGGTGGTGGTTTAAGAACGATTTGCTAGAGCATGAAGGAGAAGCAAACGGTCGCCCAAACCCCCCGTGCTGGGCGAGGGTGTCCTACGCCGGCACGGCTAGCTCGTTGATGCTACAGACGTCTTTAAATTAACTGTTTTCACCGGGTACGCACACATGCAATTGGTCAGATGGGATCATTCGCTGCTTCGTGTCCCGTCTCTAACGTGTGTGCCAAAACGACGCGAACTCATCGACTCGACGTTTGGATAGTTAAAAGATACCCGCACACTCGCACTTGGCCAGATGGTTATACTCACACCCTTGTGTTCCATCTCTAACGTGTGTGCTAAAGAGACGCGTATTTATCTATCGGATTTAACTCTACACATGCAGTTATAACCGAGTTTGCCAATATCGCTACAAGACTGTATAACATAACCTCAAACTTTGCTCGAACCAAACGCAGATAATTTCAACGATCTTGTTTGGCCGTACACCTTTTCTGGCCCATGGTCATCTAGTAAAATCTGCAAAAGTGACGTGTATAAGGATCTGAGACCTATGCCGGATATTGATTGCGGACGTAGGGAGCTTTTGGTCCTCGACAGAAACTATCCGACGATTCCCTTCTCTACGCGCATGGCAGACTCCAGCAGACCTACGCAGATGGTAACAAAGCGGTTGCGTCGGCTCTTGCTGGTGGCCCCAGCCGTCATAAAGAATTTGTTTATACAACATCGTGCTGTTGGGGAAAATATTGTTTATAATATGTATTTCAGTGACAAGAAAAGAATGGAAGCTTTTTTCTGTTACTCTGGTAGAGAATAATAATGGAAAAATAATCTAGAATAATTCGGCAGATTCCAGCGGACTTACGCAGATATCAACCACTGCGAGGATCCTCCAATAGAAACACCTGCCAATAGTAAAAGGAACATGAGAAGCGGTAGGAAATGCCTAACTCTGGTAGGTGGCACTTACCGTGTTTATTTGTTGTTCCTACAATATCTTACGTTAGCTTGTTTTTCTCCCGTTAATTCTTTAATTCGACTCTTTTTCTCTGAAGATCACAACTCCTTGTCTTTGGAAGAGTTCTTTTAAAATATGAATGTATGTCTAATTACATGAAATTTTTGTTTCTCTGATTTCACGGTCATCCTACTAGACGATGCTTGCCGGTCTGGAGTCGGTTGATGCCACCGAGCTCAGCCTGTACTGCGAGGGTTCGCCGCTGGCCGAGGATATGACCGTCTCGCAGCTCACCTCGATCGAGCTGGACGTAAGCGTCGGATTGCTCGGTGGTAAGGTGCACGGATCTCTGGCTCGTGCCGGTAAGGTGAAGGGTCAGACGCCGAAGGTCGAGAAAAAGGAAAAGAAGAAGAAGAAGACTGGACGTGCAAAGCGGCGCATCCAGTACAACCGCCGATTCTCGAGCGTTGTTCAGGTATACGGTCGCCGTCGCGGTCCGAACGCTAACTCTGCCTAAGCGCGGAATACGGGACTGGAGATTAAAAAAACGTCAAAAAATAATCTTTTGAGAGGATGTTGTATGTGTGGGCTGAGTGAAACAGATGTACAATGGATTGTGCATCGCAATTTGTTGAATTGAAACAGATTGTGCTACTCTTATTATATGAATAAAGTGAAAAATTAAATGCCACCTTCTCTCTCCCAACACCTGCAGCAAATGTGTTAATTTTATTTATTTTAGGGTTACGCCGAGTGCATCTGACACCGCTCCAAACTACTATCAATCCATACTTCGTAGAACATGTCTGCAATCAAATTTGCTATCAATCTTTTTGTCCGAAAGATTATGGATTACAACCGCTTACTGTCTTTCAATGAAATTTATGTTAGTTGCATACCTTAAACATCATATATTTAAATTAAGGTAATTCGTTTGGTAAGGCTATAATAATTGATTACACAAGTTAATCTCGTTGAACCCTCATTGATAGATTGACAGTAATGCAGAACATTAATAATAGATTTTAACGTTGCATAAGTTACCCCATGATAGCCAATTGTTATTTTTATTAGTTTGCTACTTTGCAAAGCTCCTCCTGTTTCCCTGCTTCTTACAGAAAAGTAATCCTACAGCGACATTGCATTCTGTTCTCCTTCAGGTTCATATATAACTGGACGAAAAATTATATACTTGTGCATGATAAAGATCAGGTAGGTTGTTGCAACGTTTTGAATATATTAAGGCTTTCTAATAAGAATTCAAATTCAAAGAAATTGAATGGTATAGAATGTTAATAAGACCAAACTTTAAAATCAATCTTGTTTAAATTTTTTTGTAAATCTTCAAAATTTAATTGAATGAATTTCAAAACATTTTCTAGATATAGTTATGCCATTTTCATCTTTCCTCGTTTTCATTATTGTAGTCCCCGTAGTCGAAGAATCTGAGTACGGATGGTTTCAATTTAAAGTTAATTTTTTTTTACTATCACCTACTTCTTACTACTGTCTTTTCATTACTATATAGGTGAATCAAATAATTGGCGAATCTTTTCTTTACATTACATTTAAAATTAATTGAAATATTAAAATTTTGATCACAATGTAAATCGCCTTAATACACATAATGAAGCGAAAGGTCGTTCAAAAACGGTCTTTTTAGTTGTGCAGAAAGAGTGACTTTGTTCACAGTGCAAATGTACAATAAAAATTAACAAATATTTATTTTTTTATCATTTTTGTATTATTCGATCAGTAGAAGAATGAACATAATCGAACAACTACTCCGTGCCTGTGCCGACAATGCCTTATTTTCGCTCTGTAGTTGCAAACGGCAAATATAACAACAAATTAATGAAGAGCGTGGCTGTATTGCCATCCATAAATCAACATTTCGAAAATGAATTCATCACTAAGATTCAGTCAGTTTGTTATAATGCTTATGAATTTCATAATCAGGTTTCTATTATAGGCAGTGTAATGCAGGTTCATATTGATATCGTTTGATTCCGTTGTTTGTTGATAGCGTTTTGATTGGGACAGTTTTATATCGCTTTTCAGTCCAAATCCGTATCAATTTCGGATGTTTCTTCGGGGCGTCCTGCAGTGTGGACAGCACCGGATGCGTTTAGCTGTGTTTGTGTGTGAAATAGTTTACAATTTATTGGTATTCCCACAGCGCAACACGGCACGATATGCGCAGATGCCAACACGTTCGCACTTTCGAATAACACACGGCCAGGATTCTGGTACACATTTTGTAACTGATACACCGACCCCGTGGCGGGACAGTAGTGAGTATGAAAATATTCCAGAACTCCAAAACAAAATACGAAAAACGGACCGGAAAATAGCGCGCACGCACTGATTTACCCACGCACCCGCACACGCGCGCGTTGAAACACACGATACGATTTAGAGACGGCGACCACGACGACCACCCTTCCTGCGGGTGGAATCGGACGGGATCGGTGTCACGTCCTCGATGCGACCGATCTTCATCGACGAACGGGCCAAAGCACGGAGCGCCGATTGTGCCCCCGGTCCGGGTGTCTTGGTGCGGTTTCCACCAGTTGCGCGCAGCTTGATGTGTAGAGCCGTGATGCCGAGCGATTTGCACTTCTCCGCCACATCCTAGCAAAGCAAAACAAACCAAGGTGACGGTGACGATACGTGTGTTTCACAAAGGGTGCAGGACACATTGGGACTCTCTTACCTGTGCGGCCAACATAGCAGCGTATGGCGACGCCTCGTCACGATCGGCTTTCACCTTCATACCTCCGGTCACACGCGAAATGGTTTCCTTGCCAGACAGATCCGTGACGTGCACGAAGGTGTCGTTGAAGCTGGCGTAGATGTGCGCCACACCGAACACGACCTCACCATCGCGGACCTGCGGGCCGAGCGACACCTGTACTTCCTCCTTCACAACCTTGTTCTTCCGGGATGGGGCCATGATTGGACGATATTACTGATCAGATTATAAACAGACTTGAATTAGTAAACGTTCCGAAACGACACGCGGATTCGTTTGTCTGCTGGGGCGAACGAAAAGATTCTCTGGTTCGCAAAGCCCTCACTCAGAAACGGACACGTACACGTACCACCCTTCCGTACACTTGTTTCCAAATCTGCACCCAAACACTGTGAAAGAAAACGATCGTAATTTCGGCAAAATTCTTACCTAGTAGCAAGCAATACGTGCTTCCTTGCCGATGCGGAAGTTAAAAAGAGGCCTTTTTTAGACTGACATTTATTAATCAGCCTTTGGGACGTTTCTGACTACACGTATAAAGGCGTTTTGTGGTTGACAGCGATGCGAGCACTGATTAGGGGCTTTGGTATACAGGAAATTGATGAAGTTTAACCTATGTACTGATGAGTTTGAATGTGTTATATTGCTATGGTTCGGTTAAATAATAGCAACTGTCCTTAATATATAAAAGTAATTTTTGCAAATTGTTTACGTTTTGAGTAAGATTGACCTGTATCAAGATTCATATGAAAAAAAATTTGCATTTGACAGAACGGTGATTTCAATGATTTAGTTTCTAGCTTTCTTCATCGCAATACAGTATGTTGATAAAAATAATATTCAATAAAGAAATTCTCACTCTTTAATGTTTAACATTCCATGTACATCCATTGGTGCTTTAGCAGTAAAATGTTAAAAAAAATAGGAAATTGTTTTGATTGAAGCAAGATATCGATTCCTCTTTGCAGTCTACTAGGCATATGTTGTTTATTTTCCTATTCCAGAGCTGTCACTCCGCTCGCGGTGTTCGTATCTACGAACGGTGACAATTTGATGTGTTGTTTCACACCTCAATGTTGTGTTCGACATTGCTGACACAGCTCCACCACTCTTGCCGGATTCGATTGACCACCGCCGTGACGACGGTTCATCACCCGGTCAGCCCTTTCTTTCGTTGCGGTTCGAATTTTGCCCCAAAGCAACGATTTGCGATGCGGATCGCCTACTTCAAACAATTGCCCGGTGAGGAGCAATGTCAGATCAGCTTCCATCTGTTGTTGGAATCATTGAAGATCGACAAAGTGTTTAACTTCAATCGCAACCTGACCGAACCGATCGAGAGCAGCCTGGAGCGTATCCGGGCAAACGTGGAAAAGGAGTTGCAGAAGAAGAACAAACGCAAGAAAATGAAAAAACCAGCACAGGCAACGGAGGAGTCGGTACAGGTTGTTGCCTCCACCAACACCACCAATCAATCGGAGCTGGATGTATCTGTCGAGGTGTCGCTCGGTACGGCGGTTGAAAAGCTTTCGAATATTACCATCGCCGATCTGCTTGCCCGGTTCGATGGCGATGGGTCAGATTTACGGCTGACCGTGCTCGGTGTAGATTTTGCGATCGCCTACAATAGCCCGGAGGTGTTTGCGGTGAAGCTGCCCTCGTCCATATTGGCCGACTTCTACATCACCCCGTCCCGGCTCGAGCTACACTTTGCCACACGGCAATGTAGCGAGTATGGCTGGTATCGTGGGAAGATGCCGATATCAGGTAACGCACAGCAAATTCATTGGGAGTGCGTCGACAACGAGGAGCTGACGTATGTAGTGCAGAAGAGCGACATCGGACACCACTTGAAGTTTTGCTGTACGCCGAAGGACGCGGCGGGTCGAAAGGGACCGATGGTGGAAATTGTATCCCCGCAACCGGTTCAGGCCGGGCCGGGACAGTGTCCATTCGAAGTGAGGCATCTGTTTACGCAACACAAGCTAAAGGAAGGACAGTTTCGGGTTGTGTCATATAATTTACTTGCCGAGCTTTATTCCGACAGTGATTACAGTCGAACGGTGCTGTTCGGATATACGCCACCTTATGCACTGGAGATTGACTATCGAAAACAGCTCTTTGTAAAGGAGCTTCTCGGTTATCGAGCGGACATCCTCTGCCTGCAAGAGGTTGACACGAAAGTGTTCAGCTTCGATCTAGTACCAATTTTTCGCCAGAAAGGGCTTACTGGTCACTACAAAGCGAAACGCAACGTTGCAGAGGGATTGGCAACGTTCTACGATCATGAAAAGTTTGAGTAAGTGGTTCATTGGGTATATATTTATATTATCTATCCAAAGTTAAAAGCATAAAAAAGATTATCCTCTTTAATTAACATAATATTTTATTTTAACCGCTCTATACTTCCAAGTGGCTTTTTAATTGATTTTTATTTGCTGTTATATTTCATTGTTTCGTGTACAACATGCGCTAAACAACGCGTTAGAATAAACGATTTTTGAAAACATAATTAACCAAATCTTCAAAACACAAACGTAACATTTAATTGTAGTTTAAAACAAAAGGCTTAAGGAGGATTCATATTATATGTAGTTGGAATGATTATGTCATATTAACATAAAATAATTTAACAGTTTTAATATATTTCGTTAATTAAAGAAATCCTCTCATCCACTCAAACCTTTATTAGGTTTGTCGATCATATCAGTCATACCAGAGAGTACGAGTATGTTTACACTGTACTGTTTTATTAGTATATATTTTTGTTTTCCAAAACAAAACTCAACAACATTACGACAAATTATCTTAATATTCTTTGCGTTTCCTTTCTTGGTAGGTGTCTCGAAGTGGATGGTGTGATTATAAGTGAAATTTTACAACGATTTCCTGAGCTTTGGGACCAAGTAAAACATAACCAACCACTGGTTGATCGTATCGCGGATCGGTCGACGGCGCTACAATTAACGCTGCTACGGTCCAAGCACAACCCTCGTAAGCATATGCTAGTCGCAAACACACATCTCTACTTTAGCCCCGACGCGGATCACATCCGGCTTCTGCAAATTGGATTCGCCATGCTATATGTGCGCGAGCAGTACGAACGAATCGAGCGTGACTGTCGGGATTCCGAGTTGGCGCTGCTATTCTGCGGTGATTTTAATTCCGTTCCCGAGTGCGGAATCTACAAGCTGCTAACGGAGCGTTATGTTGGGCCGGAGTTTGCTGATTGGACGAGCAACGAGACGGAGGCAGTAAAGAACGTTTCACTTGCTCAACCATATACAATGGCGTCCGCGTGCGGCTGTCCAGACTTTACGAACTATACAGTCGGGTTTAAGGCGTGCATCGACTATATTTTCTACCAGCAAGGTATGCTGCATGTAAATGATGTTGTACCGATGCCGAGTGATGAAGAGCTGGCAATGTATGAAGCAATTCCGTCGCCTGTTTTTCCGTCCGATCATATCGCGCTGGTCGCGAACCTTCAGTGGGTTAAGCCCTGAAATACACCAATAAATATGTTCGCGGTTCACTTATGTTCGCATCGTGTCAAGTGTATGAAAGATAAAAAGTGCATCAATTAAATTAGATTTTGATTATTATGTAGTCCGATTTCAACTGTTGTTATAAACAAAGGGTGTTAAAGGCAAACTTAGACCAGACCACGCGAAGGTGTGGTCTTCAAGTCCCTCGTTTTTGCCGTTAGCGAGAAATACGAAGTTCTGCCCGAGCAAGGGTTTTAACACTCGACTCCCTAATGTACCTTTCCGTTAGTTGCTTCAAAATCCAAATAATTTGGGGAGCCTATACCGCAAAAGGGGGGATTCTAATGCAAAAGCAGTTCGGATGGTGGGCAGAACCCGGCGTGAGATTAACCGAAAGCTAAGGGAGAAGTCAAAGAATTTTTCAAAAGACGAGACGTTCTCCAGTCAAAGTTCTGATTGAATCTGGTATATTGAACAATTTCACACTGCTTATATACTAACAATGTTTGATGGTATGGGTTAGAATCGTGACACAAATTTACATGTGTTAAGAAAACCGTGCGTGGGATAATACGCATTTTCGTCCTATACGTTGGTCCTATTTAAACAAATCAATTGAGTTTATCACCGGCTGCATCCGTACGTTTGTTTCGTGCATTCTCTGCGCTTTGATTCTATGTTTACGAAATGCATGTGCGTTTTCGATTCTTGCCATTTCATGGTTTTCGTTTACATTTAGTTTTTCTCATTCGTCAATAACGCCGCATTGTCTAGAACTCCTGCGTGGAAATATTGTGGGTTTAATGACGTACGCATATCGTGTGAAGATTAAACCATTCACAGAAACATATAAACCTTGGGTGTCAAATTCAACTGTCAAATTTTATAATAAAACTACTCTCTACTGTGCACTCGATCGTACCACACGTGTTTTCGTTTGATATCACAATCTTGCGGTCTGCTCGTCATATTTTATAGGTTATGGGCCCAGCATAGCCCGAGCCCCGTTGAAAGTGGTTGTGTGCACGTTGCGAAATTTTGG
>JXWZ01013979.1:0-41857 GCA_000956215.1 Anopheles farauti No. 4 | reverse complement strand
ATAAAATAAACTATAAGACAAAACTGATTTTAGAATACAAACCGCTATGGCTCATATTTTCCATTTTCCCGTCGATAGCACAACAATTGGTGCACTTACCCTAAAACAAACTGGTTTGTTTTGATTTCCAAAATGACAATTCTATCAGACAGCAGACATCTGCCAGAGCACCCTATCGAACTTGGCTGTTTTGTTTGTTTTGTTCGAGAGGTGCCAGAGCGCTGCCTTAGCAATCAATTAAAACTTGATCTTCAACTAGGAAAATAAATCATATGCATTCCTAAAGGTTAAATAGCACAATCGCATGATTGCACGGAGTTTGATCAAACGTAGCACTCCTAAAATGAATACGTACGAGACACAAAGAATTTTGGTTTCTTACAGTGGTCGATCGATCGGAAACGGCTGATTTAGTCAGCGTAACAATTATGTTTGAAAAAAAAAGATACGGAATAGATCATAAAAATACGGTACATAATCTCAAAATTAATCATCAAAAAGTAACAAGGTTTTTAGATCTTAAAATTTTTCTTAAATGAGCTAGATAGAAATACGTAAACGATTTTTAAAACGTTGGAATAAAAAATGGAATAAAAGTAAATGGAATAAAAATAGAAATAAATTTAAAAAAAAGTTCAAACGCAATTGCAAATGTCGTCAGCAGAATTATTAGTCAAAAATGTTAACATTATTAAGTGTATTTCGAATACATACATACATCTGAAAAGACGGCTTTAAACAAGTTATGAAGTTGTCGAAAAATTTTGAGTTATCAAAACGTTGTGAATTTGAAATGTTAGGAAAAATAGTGTAATACCGTATGTGCATCCTTTACAAGAAACATTCAGAACGAATGATGTAAAAAGAAATCAAAAGCCTGCTATGCCGATTGCAAATAACGAGCATTAATCGCTTCTATTGAATTAATCTCGCAGATTGCCTCCCATCGCGGTATCCATAATTTAATGGACTTAAGCTAATCTATCACCGAACGTCAACGGGCTGATATGGTCGTATCGGAGCTGTGGTTTTAACAAATCAAAAGTTTAATTTAATTGTACACCGTCCCTTGTGCTGGCATGGGAATGGTTTCCACACCTTCCACCACAGCTGCGGTTGCGCATGATAACCCCATGTCATAAGCGTTATCGAGGAGAATCAAAATCGTAAATCAATCGTGCATTATCTCGATACTGGGTGGGGACATTTTTATCGGGCACGAACTTTTCATAACGAGTTGCTTCGAGACTGACGGTGAGATGGGGTGGCATGGTGGGAGAGTGTTTATTCGCTTTCCATAATTTACATACATCTGTTGCACTGATCCTAGCAGCGCTCGCACTCTAATCCGGGACAGCCAACAGACGGACGGACGAATGCCCATGCCCAAAGCTCGTGCCGTGTTTAATGTGACGGTTTTTTTTTCGAAATACCATATCGACTGCGGAACGGAAACGTACGGAGGTCGGTCAACGGTGCAGGCGCAGTATAGGGAAATTTATGCAACATTCGATGCTATTTACGATCGATCGGTTCTGCGTGCGACGGTTCGTCCTGTCTCCCGTTCCGGCGAACGACTACCGGTCGTTTTGTTTGCTGTAGGTTGGTTCGTGATTTTATGTGTTCGTATTTTTATGACCATAAATTACGCGCGTACCGGTTCTGTGCTTGTTTTTTTTGTTGTTTATGCGATAATATGGGACTTCTGTTTTAAATCGTGGAGTTTCCATTTGTTTTTCATTCCGCGATTCCACGTCTTGCCGCCAATTTCGTTTTGTAGCTCGGTGACTTTAAGTTTGACTTTTTTCGGTTTTTGTACTCTGTGTACTCTGTTTGTAGTCGCTGCCCACAGAAGGATTATGCGCGTTTATGTGATTAATTTTTCATAGGCAGAACGGAAAGTAGCATTTGGTTTGCTGTTGTTCCACTTTATTTCCGTGGTCCATGATTGGTATTACGTACAGTTTTTGTTCTTTTTTGTATTTTTACAAGTTGCTTGAAAAGTTATCGATATGTGTTTTGCTGAGATTAAACGGTTCGAATGGTTGTTTTTCTATACACCCGCTTTTCGTGTTGAATCGTGTAAGCCCTTCAAAAAAGCTATCAGCTACATGCGGTTAAAAACCAGTATTAATATAAAATGTAGTATATAATATTAGCTATAGTCAAAAAACATTCCTCATACGTTGGAGGGGAAGATAGTTCTAGAGTGTTTGGTTTAATTGTTATTTTCTTCCTCTTATGTATTTATTGTAGCACAAAAGCGTTCAGGTTGGCATAATCTATATTGATTTCAAAGCCACCTTCGATCGTATCTCCTGCAAACATTACCACTGAGATAATTAAATCTTGTATAAAACATCGATATTACACGGGGTGCGTAACATAAACTAACTCCTGTTTTTTATGAAATAAATTGAATTTAAATTAACGAAGCTAAATTGTAATTTTATGCAAAGTTTTTTCAAACAAGAAAATACTTTATTTTTACAAACTATTTTAAACGACATCGACCAAACTAATAAAAACGCTGTTTTGATTTTGTTTATGGGGCAAGAAATTTAGTTGAACTGAAAGAACTTTAATACCGGAGTTATTTATTTCATTGCGAATAAGCTTGCCTGAAAGTGTACCAATACAATAAAAAATCGTTTGGTACGGCTTTGCACAGAGCAGCTTTTGTCTATAACATTTAAGGGTTATTTGTTTAGTTCACAAAAAAAAGAGTTGAGTATTTCGCATGGTAGTGACAAGGAAAATTATTCGTTTTATACTTGTTCAAGTTTTGGTTTAGTTATGTGTATGTAGTGGTGATTGAATGAACATTTTTCTTTAGATCTGATCCATATCGCACTGTCTTACTTTTGACAATGTAATCTTTACACCTCTGTTAATTGAATAATTATTTTTTTTATAGTTTGTACAGATTTTAAAATCATATCATTCTATTTAACCTAGTTGGATAGATTTCCGAAGTGTATTTTAAATGTTTGTGTTAACGACGAACTCAGGACCGGGCACGCGAAGGTATGACCGGGAAGTCCCTCGTTTCAACGTTAGCAAAATAAATTTGGGTTCTGCCCGAAAGGTGCTACTGCATTCAAATATTCATTGAACTTCCCGCTAGTACTCTCGGTTCGTCGGAGCCTATGCCGCAAAAGTGGAATAATGAAAACAGCAACGTTTCGGATGAGGGCAGATTCCCTGGGGGTGAGATCCAATCAAAGGCTAAGGGAGAGGTCAAAGAATTTTATTCAAAAGACGAGACGTTCTCCAGTCAAAGTTCTAATTGAATCTGGTTTATTCTTACAATATAGGTTGCTTATAAACTAACATTCGGTTTTGTGTTGGTACGTTCACATTCCAAATTGCACAAATTGGGTATGCACAATTATCGCAACATGTTGTGGGTGATCACTGATTGTGCGTCGTTGATGTTTGTCGACGACGATCGCGTTTAATATTGTTTGTCTGTGTAGGCTGTGGCATCGGTGCTATACCTGCGCTGCTGTTGCTGTTGTGTGCTCTTCTTTTGAGGCGATTGGGTTCGTCGGTATGTTTCCAGGATTTTTGTTGCCTAGTTTTCCGTTAGCCGTGTTTTACTTCCGCGTATTTGGGTACCTTATTCTTATTGCTGGTTTCGTTCATCGGGCCGTTCCAAAATATCGTTGTTTATTTAGGCCAACGATGACGAACCCGGACAATAAGTTACAACGGTTTTAAATCTGGTCAAACCTATCTTTGCTTCTCATCTAAAAAGGCACCTGCATATCCAATACCAAGATGGCACGTAAGATTTTCCAATGCTAATTACATTGTATGTTGTATGGGAATATTCCTTGCAAAGGTAATTGATCGGAAATGGTTTAGAAAACATGGCATTAAAAAAAAATATCACATGCACTTTCTTGCGAGATCGACAGAATATTTAGTTTGAAACTTATAGACTTATATTTTTTAATTTTAAAGTTTTTGTTGAATTGGAATAAAATAAAATCAGTTTTTTCTCGCGATCCGGTTTTGAATTAGAAAATGTTCACGAGTAGAGTTAACGAGTGTAATGAATTACTTCAATGATTTGACGAAAATGATCTCAAGGCATATGAGAGACCCAATTTCGAACGCCACAGATCGTTTGTGTAAAGTCAATCTCTATCGATAAACAGTCACATCCGTTGGTAGCCCACAAAGCAACACCTAACAACTCCACCTAAACGCGCTCGCCACGAAAATCTGCCCATCGAATCCTCCAACACCGTTTGCATAATTTACTCTAAACTATAATCGCATTAACTGTAACTGAACTGCATCCTCTTTCATTTTCATCCCGCGCTTCCTGTGATCAGGGTGGCGTTTGTTGGGTGTACAGGAGCATACGTACAACATGCAACATGCAAAGTCCATTGTTCTATACCTTGTGCTTTATGGTCGCGCCCGCCCGTGGTCCATATCGCGGTCGTTTATTGTGCCAAGCGTGGGTACGGGTACGCGATACGATGCAAATTTGCCACATTCCATCATAAACAAATTGATTGGATAATGCGATTAACACTTACACTCCAGCGACGGCACCGTGCCATGTGCGTGTCGATAAAACGAGCCGACCGGTGGCAACATGGCACGGGATGGAGATGCCGAATGATGAAGGAGGGGGGGGGGGGTTCCATTTAAAAACAAAAATATCGGGATACTGGAGTAATTTCTGGGTATTGCGAGTATAACTTCGGTCAAAAATTTTATTACCATTTTTGCGCAAATCGAGCTAACGTTGCACAGAAAATAAATGTGTTTTCTTAAAATTGGGAATGTTTGAGTTTTATAACAGCATACACATATATCATTGAGGGTTGTTTCATAAAAGATATTAAAGCTGCTCTGAGAAATCAATAACACGGTTACGGTTACTCTGTGAGCCCTTGTGAACAATTAAATCTATGTCATGTTCAAAGGTTTGACCCGTACACTCCAAAAAATTTAATGATAACTTATTGGCAATACGAAGAAAGGAATAATATATTTATTTTAGGAGTAATTATTATAAAGCAATAGACCCATGCGCAAACAAAAAGCTCAGAACAAAACCGAGAACACTTTGGGTTAAACTAACAAACTAGACAATGTTTGCTTGTTTGGATCAAACTTTTGAAACTAGGTTTATCCATTTGTGGAGAACTACTTATAGCCAGCTTTACGATAAAAGTTATTTTAACGCAATTGCTTTGCGATTTTTTTTAGCAAATTTATAATGTTATGATTCTATAAATATCATGAATACATCCAAAACTATACGAAATAATAGCTGAATGTTATTTACATTGGAAAAGTGTGTTGAGCGTTACAGGATTTTTAGAATTTTCGTATTAAAGCTCTAGTTTTTATTTCAATAAAACTGATTCAGTAGTCGCTAGGAGTGCCGCAAAAGGTTATTGAAAATGTAATGTAAACATTTCACATTATTAGTGTACAATAATTCAATATTGTACTAAACATTTTTCGAATGCAAAGCGGTTAAACTAAAACTAGAAACAAAACGTTAGCTAGAGTTTATTATTTCTATTTGATGCTATAATGTATGCAGCACGAATGGATTTCGTTCAGGCTACAATAAATGGATAAATATGTTAAAGAATATATCCGTGGAACCGTGCAAATGTTTGTCCTTAACTAGTTTCCATCCTTGTTGTCCTTGTGGCGCTAAAATCGAAAGCGAGAATTGCATCGTTCCTTACATTTTCACGTCTCTAGATTTTGGCGCATGCGTCAATTGTATGTCCATGAGGTAGAGAACAATAAGACAAATATTGGAATTAGACGTTATGGCACACCCATAAGGATCTGAAGGTAGATTGCAAAAATAATGTACGATAGATGGCGCCCCGTGGCGCAAATATGAATTGTTTTAGTTTAGTACAACTGGTAGCCAAATCGTCATGAAAAAGAAACACATCAGTTTTAGGTTCAAAAGATTTATCTTTGGTGAATGTAGCGGCCTGAGTGATAAAAAAAAATGTAATTTACGATACTTCACTGTTTTATGCATGTAGCAACGTAAGGAGACAAAGCCTATCTTCACATCGTGATTTACCTTTGTGGATAGGTGCAATTAAGTGCGGATAGACAACGAAACGAAGATAAAATTTGAGAGAGGAAGACAGTAAAAACAAGAAGATGGGCAAGAGAAAAGGGGTGGAAAAATGACATCGGCCAATTTTGTATTGATCAACCAAAAGTAAGGTAATTCACAATACAACCGATTATGTTCCCAAAGTTACAAATAATGCAAATACTTAAGGCAAACTGAAACACAAACAAAATATTTAACCTGAGACACGTGAAGTTGTGATAAAATTGCAAAGATAAAGGCAAAGACGCTTTCGGATGGGTAAACGGACACAACAAAACGTGAAAGAAGCTGGCATCTGTTTTTACATATGTTTTGTTTGTTGTTGTTTAATTTCTCATTTCTCTTTTTATTTCTAATTTTCAAAGATGTTTACATTTTTCTAGGTTTGCCTTTTTTGCCTTTTTTTGCCTGTTAGCGATACTTGTTTGTTTTGTTTTGTTGCTTCTGTCGTCGGTCTTTGCCCGTTCGCTTCATTAGTTACAGTTCGTTCGCGTTCCACTGTATGATCACGCCTTTGCGGAGAGGGAGAGGGGTGGTGGTGGTGGTGGTGGTCGTGTGTGTGCTTTTTTCTCTTCTTCCAGCAGTGGATTTTTTTTTGTTGGATAGCGTTGCTTCGATTCAATTCAAACGATTTCACCGCACACTCGGATGCAAATAACCTAGAGTTCACACCACGTCGGGATCGCTAGGACTCTTGTGTCTTGTGTATCACCATGTGTCTATGGGAAACAAAATATATGCTGACAACAACATTTATGTTGCTTTTGCGTCCTTTACTCGTTCACTGAATGATGTTTGGTTTCCTGTGCACTTTTTTGTGATGATTAGCATGTGCATGCAAGTGTTTGGTTTATATCAATGGGCAAAGAAACTATTCTGCAACCCATTACAATCAACAGTTTACGAGTAAACATCAGTAAACATCCAACAACAATTGAAACGAGAATCAGAACGATAAGCAAACAGTTATGGACAAACTGATGTGGTTTGGACTTTATGCCGTCAAAAAACGCATACAATCGTGGGCAGCAGTAGCAAGGCAGGTCCGAAAGTCTTCGGACTGATCCTTGAAACAGATAGTTGAGAAAAATCTAAGATATCAAAGGAAATGAGATGTACATTCAGTCGTATCAGCCATGTTGTATTTGAGCACGCGATTTGAATTGGTTTGTTTCGTGTTCCTAATGATTTTTGAATGTTGTTGGCGGAAGCGAACATTTTTTTGTCGCTTTTCTACAGTGTATAGTACGTATCGTCGGCTGTCTGACCGGACATCTTCGACCGCGCTTTCGTTTTAGATGCATCGGTCAATCTATGGTTTAGAATCGTTTCGAGAGTTAGCTCCGTTTTTTGTGAATGGTGTGCGTCATCATTCTTGTCACCGTGGGGACATATGCCGACGATGTCTGGTTGGTGACATACTGTTTGGAAAACGATCCCTGTCACCTACGCTGGTATGTTATTTTTTCAGTAATGTCACTTACATGATTGCATATATCGTCACCACTCGGTATTGCCTGCCCTTGGCGATGCTGCATAACAGCATCCACTCGCGGAAAACTAACCACCGCGTACGAGTCGGATTACGTATGTGAGAGAGCTCTGTGGTGCTCTTTCTCCCTATTAGAATGAAGCGTTTAAAGTGTTGTTTCTGCATTCATTGCCCTGATGCAAAGCACACACGCGCTTCTTTCTTACTTTGTTTCGTATCTTTTCGCATTTCGCACAAATTTCGTTCTATTTTACATCGTGTTTGTGTTTCTTCCGCGTGCGTGTGTTTCCATTTTGTTGGTTCCCGAATCGGCAGATTTCACAAACAAAAAAACAAACCCCACCACCATTCCGTCCCAAGAGGAATAAGCGAATGCCCGCGTAAGGCCATCACAGTTCAAAAGCTTCCTCTCGTTTCGCCTTTCCAAAGCGCTCGGTTTTTGTTTTGTTTTGTTTTGTAATGTCACTTGACTCTTCCGCGCCTTTTAACTGTGGGATTCAACCGTTTAACTGTTTTTTTCTTATCATCTCGTAACACTCTCGCGTTTATCAAACCTCAGTTTGCAATTTGTTTAATTACGATACTTTCTTAATTCTTACAAGCAATAAGCGAAAACTTAATTAATTTATTCTTCTGCTCTGTGAGTGTGTGTTCGTGTGTATTTGTGTGTGATTTTCTCCTAATGTCTTTCCGTTTTTTTCCCTTTGCTCACATGTTTGCTTGGTCTCGTAACCATTAGTCAAATGCTAAGATAATGTATATAAGATTTATGGAATGAATGTTTTGTTACTTTACCGTTCTGGTAAGATTTTTCTGGTTGCAATTATTGGAATCGTTCGCTTTTTATCCTCTCTCGTTCCCCACAGAAGCATGCATGGCGTGTGGTCAGTAAAGTGAAAGGTGATGATGGAGAGCTCATATTTAAACCGCTTTTCTTACTGATCCTAGTCCTTCCTTCTTCCCTCTTCGCGTTCTAGTCACATTCCCCTTCCTCCTGTTTTCAACTATCGTGCTTAAACTTACCTAAAGAGGTCAATAACGCTACTACTGGAGAGATGAGTTGACTTTAAATTGTTAGTATTTTTGTTCATTTGTTTGTTTTTTTTTTGTTGCTTATTTGCTTTATTTTTTACTTTAATATATTACTAACGCTTCTCGAAGAAACCGAAGAAGCAATAATATGGAGATGGAACGTAAAAAAACGATGCTTTCGTGGCGACGTGTGATGTTCATCAATGCGACATTGTCCTGCTCGACCCTTCATTTGTTTTCCCCTGTTACTTTCTCCATTTTTATGAACTTTTATGAATCCTGTTTCGTAGTAGCTATTGCTGGCATGGGAAGAACTAAAGTGAGAAGGAACTTTTTGCCAGAAAACCCCGACACGGAAAGTATTTTTCCTGATCACTGTGTGTCTTTGGCTTCGTCAGTTAGACAACATTCCACAAACATGCTCTGACAAGCTTTGCATTTTTCGTCGCTTTCCACACGCATCATCTTTTGTTGGTTTTGTTGAAGCACTTTCGTAACGAAACAAAAGCTTATAGCATTACGATGAAACTGTATATAAATAGCAGCCTATGGTAGTTGTTTCGACTTTGCTCGTGGTGATTCCGGTAGTGATAGCATTAAATAGAGTTACAGTGCATTGTTGAATTGATTATGAACTCATCGCACAAATAACTCTTCCGTTCATTAGATTACGCACCCATAGCCTGCTATGAGCTAATCCAGCCATTACGCACACTGCTGCAAAACGGGTGGGAGCTTCCGGGAGCCCGTTTTCGTAATAAAATTTTTCTTTTCAAACAGCTCGAACTGCTCTCGACTTAAAGTAGTTAATTTATCTATGTATATGAATATATGAGTTAGGTAAGTGGGTCGTTCTTCCACAGGCACATCCCCAAGCCCGCCACTTACAAACGGTGTATGTGTGTGTGTGTGTCGTGGGATACGCTTGTTTTGGCTTTTGTATCGTTTCATCTCACCGCGAGGAAGATCGATAGGGATGCGCATGGATGAGTTCGAACAAACGGTAACGGATCTATCCGGTGCATCGAAGAAAAGAAATGCGACCGTAAGACGAAACAAAAATTAGCAAAAACCGTTATCCACTATGTTTCAATTATCATTATCAGTGTGAGTGAGTTTATGCGACTATTCTTCGTCCTGTAGCATCAAAGAAAAATGGCACACACAAGCGGCACACGGTAAAATCTAAACTTATCTCTTATGTTCCTCTTTCTATCTCTTTCTCGCTTCAAGCGCATCCTTTTATATACCAATTTAGTAAATATAGGACAATAAACAAAGATATTAACAACGTTTCCATCTCTGTATCTCTCTCTCGCTGTTCTGCAAATGCAAACTGTGTTGTGAATAATTATAGCATATTATGAAATATTTGTTTAAATATGGGATGACGACCGTTTCCCTTGCTCATTATATTTTTTGTTTCTATGTACAAAAGTTATCTTGAATTGAAAACAAAAGAAAACACAAACCGCCGCGAAGCGAATATACCTCACCACATTAACAGCTCCTTAATTGAAAGCACAAACACGCGCTGCTCGCATTACGCACTAAAACCTGTATTCGAAATCAAGTCTTCCCTGTTCCGGCAACGCTTTTCGCCATCCTCAACGCATGAAAACCGTCTTTTAACTCCTATTTTACGTACAAATGAGTGAGTATGGTATAATAAAGTTGACAGAATCGAAACAATAGAGAAACACACACACGGCGAAGGCGAAGGAATAATCTCAACAAAATAACTTATCCACTAAACGGGGGAAGCTTGTCGTAATGGTTTCTTGCTTTTCCTTGCTCGACAGGGTATTCGGGTATCTTTTTTCTCTGCGATCGTTTTCTTGCCGTTTTATGTCGTAATTAGATTGGATTTGTGATTTTAGTTTTCTTTTTGCATTTGATTTTTGTACTTTTTACAATTTCGCTTACGAAATGCTCTAGAGTGTGAGTGTGTATGTGTATGTGTATGTGTGCGTGTACGTGTGTACGTAAATTTTTAACATCTTTTAACACAATTTTTCGTTTTTGTTGCAGATGCATATGCGAAAGTGTGTGTGTGTTTCTGTGCAGATGAGTGTTTTCTAAAGTTTCCCCTCCGTTTTGGGGAAGGTTTCCTCCGTTTTGTCGTTCACGCTTCCATCAACTACCCGAATTCAACCTCGTCCTGTATTCAACTAACCGCGTCAACGCATTTACATCAGCAAAATCGTTAAACTTAAATCTCACATTCAAACTTTAATTTTCTTATGAAAAAAGATGCTCGTTTAGTTGTCTTCCATACGAAACAGTGTAGCAGAAGGTGTGTGCGTAATTTGAAAGGATGAAAACATGTTTCTCCTATGTACACGATGACCATACTCCTCCTCGCATTCCCTGGGGTTTCGCGTTATGGATGATTTAATCCGCACACGTGCTAGACTTTCCTAGGCTCCAGATATTTGCACGAACAACGTACGTTGTGTGACGCTGCATGATGATAATTTATGGTTTTGTTGTGTTGTTTAGCACGTTTATATGTGTGTTTGTGTGTGTGTGTGCTTTTCCGCTTATAATGTCAGTCTTTTACGATTCTGGAATTTTCTTTTTTAGCTTCGTCTGCTGTACAACGCGTTTGTTCCATTCCTGCATGATGCTGATGATTTTAATGGAAGAATATGTATGATCCTGTTAAGGTTTGTGGTAGGCAAATGGTTTTCCTCCTCCTTTTTTGCAAACGTGTCTTATCGTTGGCGCGTGTGTATTCATGTGTTTTGTAATTTATTATAGATGATGGTTTGTGGAATTCAACCTGTTGATGCATTTGTTCTCTACTACTTGTGTTTTATCATTAGTTTTATCCACTCTACACTACTCGTAAATGGGTTGCAGTTAGTTTTATAGGTAGGTTTCATATTCCTTTTTCTGATCTAGTTCTTCTTTTTCATTTTTATAAATAAATGAGCAGAATGAGGCGCTACTGCCTCTCTACTAAAAGTGGGCTTTTGTGTATTACTACTTCTACCGCTATCGGATGATCTCATCTCATCTGTCGGTCGGTTGTGGCTACCAATTCTGTTTTTTTTTCACCTGACTGTCCATTTTTCGTTCGGCCATATGCATGATTACCGATTCTACATTAACCATACCCCTGTCAGGAGTGAATGTTAATCGCGTAGCTTTCCCCCGAACGAGGGCTCTAGTTAGCATTATTTACACTACTACCTGCTTGAAGAGTGTTTGTTTTGTTTGTTTCTTTGTTTGTTTTGGAAATTTGTCTACTCGAGCAAAAGATGTAACGTTTTGTATGTGACTAGGCTTATATGGTGGCTATTAGCTAGTATAACTACCTATGATTATAATCTATCTGCATGTATATATATATATATATTTATATATGTATAATTGTATGCTGTGTATGCAAAGAGAAAATACCTTGCATTGTTCCATGCTCCATTGCTTCACTTCACCCTTCCTTGCTGTCCAACAAACATGTGCTCTCGTCCCGATTCCCAGCACATCTCATTATCAGTAGCGGACGTTGCTCACGGTTATCTACAACACAGGTGATCTCGCAATATGCTCTTGCCTGCCGGCTCGTTTGTCTGCCTGCCTGTCACTGTGACAGAATAGTTGTGTGGAATTGACTTTTTTGCTGAGTATTAGTTAGTTAGTTCCTATAGTTAAGGGGTATACGTCATCGGAGCGACCGGAAATTCAAAAGCGCACTTTTCCTCGATCCATTAGCGACCTGCAGCTACCGGTTGATGATGGGGCAATATTCATCGATACTTTTGTGATCGCCTAAATTTAAACAAAAAGCATTGAAATGAAAATCTATCAATGGAAATAGTAAAATACATAGATAAATCGAACGTAAATATTTTAAAATATAAAAACAAAAACATTGTTAGCATCAACAATGCATAAACAAACCGAAGAAAACGACAAACTGAAAGAGAATATTGTTTTTGTAAAAAAAAAAGTATTTATTTTGCAGAGCCTTCAATAAATATAGTTTTATAGAGAAGTTATGAATATTAAACCTTAAATTAATCGACCTGCTTTACGCCCTCTTATAATCTGCTTACAATATCAAATTTACTATAACAAAAAATCAAACACTGCATTTCAAAGAACATTATTTACTTGCTTTTGCAAAAGGAGTAACTAATAAAGCAAAAGTTTGAAATTTAAAGATTTTGTTTCCCTTGACCGAAACATTTCATCACAATTCCAGAACACGTTTGGCCGAGAAATCTTGCACAATGAAATCTGTCATTCGCGCACTCTAGATTGGTTGGTTTGAAAAAAAATGCCTAGGTATTGCAGTCTTTGTTTTCTTAATTTTATCCGTTATTGAAAATATGGAGATTCTTCATGTACGCGTGTGGCGTTAAAGTATGTCCTGCAGTAAAATTACTTCAGCCTGTACATAGCCCTGTGATTTGATCCAGTTTTTCAACACTTTCGATAAGTTCGTCTTTAATTTCAGCTTGACACAACAAATTAAGAATATATTTGTGGATCTCGTATAGACGTTTTTGACAATTCGGACGGAAATCTTGATTATTTCAACTAAAACACATAATAAAATTTTAAACAATTACAAACAAAAATAAAAAAGCTGCTTGTTACGAAGGACTGTTTTCAATAGGCTGAAGAAAAACTTCCACTTTTGTAATGACCTTGCGGAGTATAATGTCAGTTCGAGTTAGTTATAAACTGTTTTTACTACTTTATGTCATGATTTGGTTTAGAAAGACAGGATTGAATGAAATCAATGTTTTCCTGAAAAGAACCGTCTGACATCATCGTACCCAGCAGATGAATACGTGGGTACTAGTGCCTCTTTCATGTTGTACTAGTGAATATAGAGAACAATCACGTTCATAAACGAATGATTTGCCTGTTGTGCATTCACTGATAAGTTGTGGAAGGATTAGACAGGTTCTCGTCCTAACGTTTAACTAACATTTTAAATCTCCTGGACACTAGAAATCATTGTATATTTACAAGTTGTGCAATAAAGCCTACCAAGATATATTTGCCCCATCATCTTTAGATCGTTCGTGCGCGCTCGTTCGCTCTTGTTTTTTTTTTTTTGCTTTGCCACAACAGCCAACCGCATTTTCTCTCTCTAAAAACTTTCATTATCATCTTCGCCCGTTTCGATGGGCTTCAGGACAAGCATGTCAAACTCCTTCGGATCACCACTGGCACTGTTGCGACGAGACGTTCGCAACCGTGGCCTACGCTGTCGTTGCCGTTGCTGTTGCTGCTGTTGTTGGGAGCTGGTGGTGTGTCGAAATTCTTGATTGCTTTCGGATTCGCTTTCGCGATGATAAAAATTACCCGCCTCGAAGTCGGCCGCTGTACAGGTGACGGCGGACTCGATCGAATGGTACGAATCGTTACGAACGTTCGGACGTCCCGCGCTACTGGAAGGACCCGATGTACCACCAGCACCACCGCTGGCACTACTTGCTGCACCTCCACCACCACTCGCTTTGAGCAGAAGGAAACTGAAATCGTTCCACTTGAGGTTAGCAAGTTTCTGGTTGAAGTTCTGGGCCAACGAGGCACTCAGAGCCATTTTTAGCCGTCCGGTGGATCCACCGGAAGATCCGGCCGTTGTTCGATGACCTCCTCCTCCTCCTGCCGGGCGTTTCGGTGTCGTCGGTGGTGTGATTATCGATAGAGAAGAGGAGGTGGAAAGCCGGTTAAGTTTTTTGCTCGTATCGTTACCGCTGCTGTTTGTGCTGTTCAGGAGCTGGTTCGTGTGCTGAGTCCGGGAACTACAAGCCAGCGGGGAAGCGGATCGTGGCACGATCGGATTGGTGGCAGACGAACCGGAAGAAGATGGATAGTGAGGGTAGCAGAGAGTGTAGTGGTGCTGTTGACTGGCACCACTGTAGTTGTTGTTGCTAGAAGGGTAGAGTATACCACCATCGCCACCAGCCGCGGCGTCACTATCGAGCACGACGAGTGTTGGATGAGACTTGCTCATCGTCGTCGTTGCAGGATGTAGTTGCTGTTGATGTTGTTGTTGCTGCTGCTGCTGCTGCTGGGGCGCATTTCTTAATCAATCCCGGTAGATGTAACTGCAGTTCTGTGGGCTCTCCTGTGGGCTAGGACTGCTAGATGGTGGTGCAGGGCTCGAGCTGCTGTTGGACATGACAGGGGAAGATCCGGAACTGGAATGGTGTGGACTGTCGGAACGATGTTGTGTTACTGACGGAAAAAGAAGAAAACATTAGTTCACCCTTAACTAGGTTATTTCTCTATATCGCTTACCCATGCCATGCCGGGGCGGCTGCCTTTTCATACGGCCGAGACTTCTATTACGAGTGTTTGAATTAAGGACCTATATAGAAATGCTATTTTTTAATTAAACTTTCACTACCCTTGGGCTGAACGAACGGTAGCACCACCGCTGTCACACGTGATAGATATTTACCATATTTTGATTGATCAGTCCCTGACTGGTCTCAGCCGCCCCGTTTCCGTCTCAAAGATACACCTGCAAATCAAACGAAGGCACACATTAAAACTAGTTTTATAAATGATCCCCAAAGGGTTTGTTTTCTTTCCGTTGCCACTGTTGCACATATCGAAGAGCAACGAAACATATCGAGTGAAAACGAAATTTAGTACAAAAAATAGGAAGGTGGTGGTGTAGTGATAAAGAGATTTTGAACAGTAACGAATTGGCGAGCAAAAAGGGTGTGTATGTGTGAGTAAAATGGGCAAGCGTTCAAAAACACACATGAAGTAAAGCGAACATAGAAAACGTAAACGACAACGATTGGCTTTCGAAGCATATTTGTAAACGGAAATCGGTTAAAAAATGATGTTGGTGAAGCGGATGATGCAGAAGTTGTCGATGATGAAAAAATTGTGATAATGAAAAGCGAAAACAGGTCAGAAAAAATCGTTTCGACGTCAACTATTCTTAGTGTTTTTTTAATTAGCTTTTAGTGTAAGCCTACCCTCGATATGTTCGAAGGCATCCATTTGCTGTGACAGTAATTAGTTTTGCGAATTGCTAACTGTGTGGAGTATATAAGGTTATCGGAATTCGCTTATATAGTTTTATCAGTTGGAAAGTAACTGATTTGAGTAATATAGTTAAACTAACACAATAAGTAGTTGAATTTTTTTCAGCAAATACTTGCTTAAAAAGGATACTACCAAACTTTTTATTGTCGGACAAACTTGAATATGTTATTTTATTCCTTGTAAAACATGATTTAGGTTTAATTTAATTCCTATATTTAGTTGCTGATGAAGTACGGAAGTACTTTGAAATACAACAATGTCAATTAAAAATTACAACCAAGCATATCACAGGTTTTATTACTATTTTTCTCACAAAATTGTGACTGTAACAAGGTTCATATTCTATAATGACAGAAGATAGTCGAAATGCGAAGAAACAATCAAAAATGGATAACCAATGAAACGAAATATTTAACAATCAACGGCACATCACACTAACTCTTTTGCAATAGAGTTCATCAATGCTGTTTTTTTTATATGGTGAATACGGAGAGGAATAAAAGTAGTCCGATGGCGGAACATAATATTGTGTAGATATTTTACTGTTGGTTTTAGGATTATTTTTTACAACACCATAAATGGTATACAAGAAAATAAAAAAGGCAAACAAATCACGAGACACATAGACGGGTGTGAACAAAAAGTGGAATCGGTGAAAGCGCATGATGATTTAATTTTGATAAAAAGGCTTATAAAGCATCCACGATGGTTGGAAAAAGGATAACACAGAAATACACAAGGGGCAGGCTTTCGCGCTCCTCTTTTTTCGAGTGAATATTGAGGATTGACAATTATATTTAGAAAATAGGGCTGGGAACATGATTGTTTTGGAATCAATCTTTTTTGCTTGCGCGTTTTTAGGGACCTACTTTTTTGACACTTCTTGTTGTTGAAAATCCGTCACCGCGACGATAATTATCACCCTGTTGGAATAAGTGGTTGGTTGGCGTATGGAAAAGCGGAAAACCCCGGGGAAAAGAGAAAAAGAAAGAAGAGAGAGATAGAGTTACAGTGAGTGAGATATAGATGGACAGAGAGAAGAGATGGAAAGAGATAAGGAGTTTGTTTGTGTGAGTGGACGCACGGAAGGTGTGAAAATTAAGTTCACGACTATCAGCATCTACAGAGAGCGACGAGGTTGTTTTAGTTTGATGTATGTATTATGTGTTGAGAAATTAATTGAATGTTAATGCATACAAGTTATAGTGACCGAAAGAAAGAAATATCCACCTGCTATTATATATGTTCATTCAAGATAATTATGGGACGTTTATTTGAGATGCAATTGTACAAAAAGAAATTTGTATTATAAGTTTTGAATGACATATTCAAATTAGTATGATTTTCCCATTGTACACGTAAATTGAAACAAGGATGGATATGATTTCCATGAATAGACAAATAATTGAGTGTAATCTTTTCGGCATGTATCATAAACAGCGACAACAGTAAGAGTTTATTCTAAAACTGATACAAAAGTAAACCACCCAAACGGCACATAAACCATACATACAGTTTCGTACCACCAACGGTCAACCTGTTTGCCGCAGTCATTAATAATAAATAACAATTCAGATTGCCGATACATATAATGATTCAAAACATAGTATGGCAATATCCAACCGCTTATTCACCACAAAATATGGAAAAAATGTTGTCGAATTATACCTTATATCTGAAAACGATACAACTTTAGGGAGTTCATTTATGTCTGAGCCTTTAGTGATACTGTTTGCTACAGTATGAACCATTAGTGACACAGGTAAAGTACAGTTTGAAAACGAAACAAGATCATTTGTGTGTTTTAGCTGTCTAAAGAGAAAAATTTAAAAAAAATGGTAAATTATCAAAAAATTTAGTGAAAGATTACGACGGTGGTTTTTTAATTTTGTCGATCACTGTGATTTTTACGGTTTGTTTGCCATATCCTTCATGTTATACTTGCAGATGTTATGCTCAAAATTTTAGCGACCGTCCTTCCCCTTCCATGTATTCTAGAGAAATTCTTAAAAAGCGTACAAGAACGCGCCTGTAACCGAATGTAATAGAATCATAGCGGCGTGCAAAAGCTGCACGAGTAGCTGCGATGCTGCAAACGGAAGCTGGCAAAGCGCGTTAGAGCTTGCAAGAGTTGCTATGTGCTACACATGTCTTTTGAATTGCTTTGGCTGCCAACGCATCGTTTCGTATGTAAATATTTCTCAAAATCATTTTTCAAATCTTAGTTCGAGAAAAAAGATTAGGACTCATTATGATGGACGAAGCATACTGGTGGCCATTCTCTTATCTGCATGTGGACATTGAATGGCTTTCTAAGTCAAAAGTCTTACTGATGCCGTACGTACCTGATGCGATCGTAGAGTACCGAAGTTGTCTCGGCCTCGGTAGTTATCTCGGGCGTTATTATAGTTATCCGGCTGGAACTATGAGAGATGAAAAAGGAATTCAAATTGATTATCGAGAAACTAACGCTCAGCCTATTCCAGCGTGCGTACCTGGAACAAAGTTTCCGAGTTGACCCCATGGTGATGACCCATAGGTTTTCTTAACGTATTTTTTGGCGAATGCTGCATCTTATTTTGACTAGACGGTTGAGGTAATAGTACAGGCTCGGCGTAGGTCACTTCTTCGACTTGTGGAAGTAGCTTCGGTTCGGCTTGTATTCTAGAAGAACAAACAGAAGATGTAATGGTTAAGTGATGCCTTTTTTTACTCCCGTTACGAATACGAACCGATTCACATTCTGGCGCTGTTCGAAGTACTCATACTCGGTATCGGGATAGGGTAGATTGTCGTCCTCGTCTTTGTGGCACCGTCGGCCACAGAAATAACCGGTAATGAAGCCAACCAGCAGCGCAAAAATGGCCCCGGCCAGCACGGCCATCACAAGCGTCTCCACCGTGTACTGTGCGTTGATTAGATCGGGCGTAATCTGTGGGCCTTTATCGTTGTATGTTTCCGAGTTGAACTGAATCTTATCGGATGGCTGATCGCGGAATGGCCGTTGCGGATCGTATTCGAGATCTAAACGTGGAACAAAAATAATGCATTAGGGGAAAAGTAAAAAGGAAGTTTTCCTTCCTAAATGAATACGAAATCCATGTAATCGAATAATAATAAGCTCAACGGCTCGAGGAATCAATTATCAGGTTGAATTGAATCATTAAGCATCGCATTTCTTCCTCTGTTGTGTAGCACATTCTGTTTATGTTTTAAATTAAAAAAACTCCCAGCACCCCAATACTACATTATTTTCCACCAAATCAATATCAACATAAGATAACTAACATGTAAAGATTTTATAAGTAGATTTAACATCCATAACATACTTCTGTAATGAACCACTACAACTGTAAATTGTTACTGTAGTATAAAAAACTTAAAATATTTTTTATGTTAAAAGGAAAAATCAGCCGTTTATTGCTAACAAATGTTCATGGTATGATAAACATGTGGAAAGTAAGATATATTACACAATTCTTCTTCTTGTTCTTCTATTTGACGTAACGACCGAAGTCATGCCTGCCGTTTTAACTGGCTTTCTAGACTGATTTTACCATCATAGCTGGTTGGTCACTCCTCGCTAGGGAGAGACGGTCCGAATGGGATCATGGTATCGGTCCTGTCGTGTGAAAGACCGGCGCCGCTACCACTACACCAACGGGCCGCCATTGTAATATTATTAAATTAAAATACAGACTTCGTTCGTTTCCAAAAATAACATTTTCCCATAAAAAAAAGAATTTTGACACTTTTAGTAATATGCTGTATTTGAAAACGAGCCTTCATTATGCCCTAGTTTAAAAATGGAGAAGTTTATTCTGAAACTATCCAAATATTTAAAAATGTATGATCAACCAACAAAAAAAATTGTTTATAGTATGGAAATTTATAGCCAACTTTTTTATATCAACAAACGTATGGATGAACTAGCAACTAAATTTATCAAATTTGAAAATTCCTAACAATGTCTACTCGTTTCGTAACTCGGGCGAACACATATACCAATTCGACCTAAGATCGGTATGCATGCGACCGACCCTAATCTCATTAAAGACATCGATAACATGTGATTCTGATTCACATGAACTAACCACATGACATGTGCACTGTATTGCTGTATATACGTACCTCTATACCCTTGTCGCTCGACAACGTTCGCATCCTTTGCCATTTTGCCTGAGGGACAGGCCGCGTGATCACCGGTGGCGACACTCTGGTAAAATACGTTCTCCTCCGACCAACGTGGCGCACCGTGAGACCGGCATTTGCCAACAATTTTGTCCCAAGCACAGTACGGATCCTGTAGCGCCACACATTCGCTATACGCAGAAGAGTAAAAAAAAAATAGATAACGAGGGAAATAAAAAAATATATATATACCATAATTTACATTGACCGAATTAAAAAGAAAATTGAACGAATTTCCTTCGTGTGTGTGTGTAATATGGCAGAAAACCATCCGTTCAATCCACCACAGAAAGCCTACATTAAGATTATTTACATTTATACTGAGTCGATAAAGCTATGATTGTTTGTGTTACTTGGTGGCGGCATACAACGGTTCAGTAAATAGGTTCTCTTCCTTATATATCGGTTCTGTTTTTGGCGTAGCAGCAGAACCACTTGTTTTCTCCTGTACGTGCTAGGATGCATTAATTACCTGCAGCTTGTTATCTTCTCGCTGCTACAGCGGTGCAATTTTATCGCCAGCACGGTCGTATCGGTGACTATAATTAATTTCCCATCATCATAACTGCCGTCCTTGGGGGTGTCTGGTGTGGGCGAAACCGTTTGGTTGTAGTTCGTTTGTTTAGTTTGCGTTCGTTTCCAAAGTGAACGAGCATTCGTTGTTCGTACACCCAATCGACCCACCGGGGTGGATTACAATCGAGCATTTGTTATACGTTTGATCGTTATACATGAAACCGTCGGCGCCGCGGGGAATATCCAGCAGACGATTAATATGCGACGTTTGAATGTGTGATGATGCACAACAGCGTCGGCGTGCGGAGGGCAGATTGCATGGAAAGAAATTAAAACAAAACATAGATTAGTAAGCGGTCATTATCATGCGTTCAGTAAAGGGTTGAAAAGGATGTGTTGCTAGAGAATCAGGGAAACGGGCGATGAATAATTCAGTTTGGTTTAATGAACGTTGTATGTTTGCTGAAGTCATAGGCTACTTTAACGGGAGGAACATAAAGGAAGCCAGTTGGAAAGTTTTTGCAATTTAATAAATTTCAAATAGTTAGAAATGTTTCCCAAGCAATCGTTTTTTTTTTAATAAAATCTTCTTAAACTCTCTTCAGAACCGGTCACAGAGTGTTTGCTGTTCCGTTCACCAGCGGATTCACAAAATTTTCTCTTTATATATATTTAAGAAGCAACGATGCTTACTTCCATTTTAATAAAACACGCAGCACAATCTTATGCGCAAAACTTTTATAATGAGCACACCAGACGCAATCTTTGCTGCATCGCTGAGTAAGCACATACGGCACGTTACGCAGCGCATCCAGAGCACGGATAGGAAGGTGGAGTCCCAAGTGGAATATCACATACTTTCTCCTACACCAACGGTACCCCGTATTTGGTTCGCTGTTTCGTTTCGCAACTTTACTCCAATTACTGCCTAATTATGAGTTCTTTAGCCAGGTCGTCATGCTGTTGCTGCCACTACTTCTCTCTCTTCTACCAAAGAAAAACAGCACACCTACCGCAGGACCCGAAAGACGCTACATGGCAAAGAAATACACCTAATTTTTTTTTCGTAAGTTGAAAAGTCGTTCTATTTATTTTTTCTATCTGTGCCCAACGAGTGATTTTCTTTTTTCATGCACAGACAGACGAGACCGCGTCTATCAGACGATGCCTGACATTAAGTCGTCATTTACCTGCTGCTGCACCGCTGTGTTAGACCAGTAAAACATGGTTCTTCAACATTGGCATGGAGCCGTGTCGTCTCCAAACCGTTCTGCAGCTTTCCGCTTGCTTCCATGGACAAATATCAATTAAATTATAAGCAAAGTTTTGTTTGGCCTGCCGGTATATGCTTGACTGCATAACGCTGTTAAGGGATTCGGCGAGAGCGATAAGTAGTGCCAGTGTGTGCTTTGTGAACGATTTGCCGTCATGGCGAAGATCTGGTTTAAGTTTGCATAGCAATATCGAAATTTAGACGCAATATCGAAATGTGACTAGAAATCCTTCGAAGTAATCGAAATCCGTTAATTTCATGCAGGGATTATATTGAACATATTTTGGTTCCCTATTTATATAATGCATATGCAATGAGAAAGGTCTGAACTTTTTAAAGTTAACTTAGCCGTTATGAGAAAATTCGGCCTAAAACTAGAAATGTATTCTTATTCTGGCTCTGATTTACGATAAACAACACTCTTAAAGTAGACGAGAGTGCATCGTGTCTACGCATGGTAAACCTAAATTTGACACAGATAGCTAAAAATTTATCTCTGAACTAAAATGGAACAACGCCGGTTTTGGCGTCGGTGCGCAAAATCGATAAAATTCCTTTAGTAGAAGAAGATCAGTAGCCCGGGTTGACATATTTCCCACCAGCGATGAGCTCGTCCAATCCGATGATATCGAACGAACCCAGTCAATGCGGATGTCACTGCGTCACTGTCAATCGGTGGTCATCATCGTAACGTAACGGGGAAGAGGAAGGTTTCGATCATTAGTCTGGTGTGAGGAGAATCTGTTCGGTGGGGTGGACAATGGAGCAAAGTACGCATTAGGCCCGTTTATCGTTCCGTATCCGTTTTTTTGGGATTCAACTCTCCACCGATCTAAAATCCGGAATCCCATCTGGGACCTACCGTCAGCAGCGTATCTATTCTACCAATCGATTTCGTCAATTTGCTTCAGTCTAGTTCGTAGGCCTGTTCGCGGCTGGGAAAACCACCCTCACCCTTCTAGCTCGATCGATTGTTTCTCGATTTAATAAAACCTTTTTGATATGGAATGGAACCCCCTTTGGCTGGAGATTTAGCCTATCCGACGTGTGTCTTTTGGTCCCGGATTTCATCAAACTAACGATTTGAAATTTTCAGTGGATGACTTTCCGCTGAGCTATAACCTTTTCATAAAGGAAGAGCATAACGAAAGCAATAATCATTGCCGTGTGCGCTCGTTGGCTTCGAAAGAAATTGCTAGTTGCATTGGTTGCACCAAATGATACCGTTGATGAAGGGAAGACCCGTGGACTATATACGTCCAATTGCTACCGGAAATAATTTTTCCGTGCAGACCCACCTCACCCTGAACCCTACCCCCAACCCGGATTGTATTGGGGAGCTACCGAAACAAAATCGGTTCAACCGAAATAGTGTGCCACGATTCAGGTGTGCTCTGTGTGGTCTTTTGCGGTGGAATCGTGGAACACATTTAACAATTGCGCTCATGTATGTATGGCCGTGCGTTTGTGTACGAGACGATCAGAGAACCGACTGTTTTATTTTCGCAACCTCCCTCGTGTGGAAAGGAGAAGTTTGTTTTGTGCCCTCATCGGTCGAACTCACTTTTGTTTGCAAAAGCTCTCGCTACAGACGGCCCGCCGAGAGAGCGTTTTCCACCGCTATTTTTCGATTGAAATTGAATTAACGTGCAGAAAAGGTAACAGAGAGGGAAAAAGAGACCTAGAAAGAGCATGAAAGGTGTACCGTTTGCTTTGAGAAAACAGAAGCAGCAGCAGCCTGGCGACATAAAGCTTTTTCGCACGAAAACTGACCGATCCCTGGAGTATTTATTCAACTTTTCTTCCAGCTGATCGAATACGAAACCTAAACTCCATTTTGGTTCGGCTCGTGCGAACGTGTAAACGGTTAGCACAGCGTGAAAATTTCAATCCGAATCTAAGTATACACACACACACATGTATACGTGTGGAAACAACAATTCTCAACCGGGTTCCGATGCCTGACTGTCGGGAAACGGGTAGGAGTTCGTCTCGTTCACCGTTTTCACAACGGGAGAACTAAATTGGAAAAATGCAAATAGGCTGCCACTGTTGATGTTGGTTTTGTGAACGATTAATTTGGTTCCCGTAGTTTTGTTCACTACCAACCGAAAACTGGGTCTACTGGCGTTCGTAAGTATTCACTAGATCAAACGTGGAAACAGTGTTTGAAACACGAGAACGCTAGGATTTTGCTTCCTTCCACTTAGTTTCGATCGGTATGGGAAAAGAGCATGCAACAAGAACGTAGGATTATGCTGGGAGACGATATATTCGATGATTTCTTTTCTATGTCCTTACCGTATTGCGTTGTGCGCACGATTTCCAGCGTCCGGATCGGTTCGTTCGTTTGCAACGCATCTATTTCCTCGATGACCACCGAGGTTACCTTTTTGTTCGAGTCGGCCGATTCAGCATTAACCGTTTTGAGAATTTTCCCGTGATCTGCAATTGTGGAAAGCGTGGAATCGAAATGAATCATTAAAGCGCCTTTGATTGGTTGCGCACAAAACGATTGATTGCGCAAAGCGATTGGGTAGCGAGGCGCGTATTGTTCAGGATGCTTCAAACGATTAAAGCAATTGCAATTCTAATCGTGCCATGTGAAAGCGCGTTTGATTGAATGGAAATTGAAAATCGGGTTAACAGCGATTGAAAAATTAACTTGACAGAAAATAAATTTAAAAAAAGGATTTTGGTGGACAAATGGAATAAAAATGTTCCTAGCACTGTCCCGATGCTGCTGAGCGCCTCTGAACTACTAAACTTACCTGTTCCAACAAAAATCACATCATATGTTTTACCCCCGGGTGTTTTAATCTGTGGATCCACTGCAATCGTGGTGAACCGGTACCTGTAATTAAATGAAACCAAAGACCACATTAGAATGCAAATAGGTGTTGTTGTTTATAAACAAACAGCGGTCCTGATGGATAATGCTCGGTACAGCCAGTTGCCGCAGATGGCCCTAGAGGACGACAACGCGATCGTTATCGATCAAGGATAGGCTCGCCACGTCAGCGTTACCGTTTTTCGATCTGTAACGCTGACGTGGCGAAACACGTAACGGATGGATAACGTATTCTGCAAAGTTATAAATACGCGAGCGAGGAGTACTCGGGCCTCTTTTTCCACGCGACAGTCCACCAACGTCAGAAATATTGTAATAAAACTGAGTTTGCTACATAAGACTGAGTTGATTATAATATTGTGGATCGGGAGAAAGCAGAAAGAAAAGAGCTTTGTTGCTGGACGCAACCGGTGTATACGTTTTGAAATTAATTTCAGGTATCGAACAATGCCATCTTTTAAATGTTTAATTCTCTAAAATGTTTTGCTCAAATTGCTAAAGCATTGAAGCGATAGATTGAAGTACTGAACTTTTTGTGGTAGATTGCAGTTATCAATCCCATTTACAAAACAATAAGATGTTTCAAACTATCAAACTATCCAATTTTTAAAACTAAAAAAACATAACAAAATGATTTAAATAATCCCTTCGAAAAGAAACTTTTAAAATGTGATTAAGGGATAAACCCAACTAATCTAGAAATTCTAAATATTATTTATGTTATAAATAATATACCATCAACTATGATGAATGTGAGGTATTATCCATACAAAAAGTGTACTATACAATTTCTGCATCAAAAGCGAACCACTATAGCAGAGTAGTGGCCTCACCATTAGCATAGAAAGCTTACATGCGGTTAATCCCTGTTCCCTATGGCAGCTTTACTAACTAATATTTTCACCCCTCGTAAAGCCCCCACAAAACCTGAAACAATTAACAACGCGCAAGTAGTTACAAACGTAACCATCCTGCTCGATCGGATATATTCGGTGGCATATCTCGTTCTCGTAAGCCCATAAACACTTACATCGTGCTGACACGCGTTAGGATGGGAGAACCGAAAAATGCGGGCACGGTTTCGTCCATCAGCGAATGGGTCTTTTTGAAGTTGAGCGTCAGATCGGGCAACGTGCGGGAATCGTTGTGGCACGAGCCGGGCCGTGGATCAGGAACCTGGACATATTGAAAGACGGAAGCCGAAAAAGAGAGAAAACAGTAAAAGAGGAAGAAATATTTAGTGTGTGAACCGTAAATATATGTTGCATAGAGTGGTATAGCTGTGTATGTGTGTGTTGTCCGACTGAATGGTCGCACGCCAAAATTGACAGGATAAACAAGCGACAACATCAACTCCACAGCGAGCAGGAGCAGCGACCCGCGTTCGGTTTTATTTTAATTAGCGGGCATAAGCACACGTTTGCACTAATTAGTTTGCAGTAGGAGCACCCTGTCGTTTCCCCGTCCTGACGCTAACGGGTAACCTCTCTTTCGCTAGTCGTCTCTTGCCCCTGGATGTACCGATAGGACTTTGATGGTGGCGAAACATTTACATCCCGTTTGCTTTGATCCAATTAGTGGGAAATTCCATGTCTTATCTGTTGCGGGGTGTTTCGTGTATATGCGAGCATTTGCAGCCGCGCCATTGGAGGGTTGTTGATTGCACTCTTGTCGCAAACTAATCAGATTACTATTGGAAGCAATTATCACATGAATTGGAGACTTGTTAGCTAGCTGCTGGATTTATACGTTGAAGTTAATGCACAGGTGCTGCACGTTTATCGTGTAATTTTTGAAATCCTGCATTTTCGCACAAGGACACACTTACATTGAGCGGGTTCACTGGCAACCAGTTAGAGTTGAGTCCACTTTGCTCCTTGAAGTTGCCTTCGAACGTGTCAGAAACTTCCTAAAGAAAAACAAAGAAGAAAAACAAATAAGAAATACGTTACTACGCAATTATCACGAGAATTACATTGTAATGCGATTTATCTTAAGTGCAAGGGCCCTGCTGAATATATTGTAAAATGTATATCATACTGTAATAATGCTATATCTTGCGCACGTGATCATGATGATGATGATGATTATATTAGAAAACACCCTCTTCTCCTTAAAACTCCGAGAGACCGGAGCAAGTCGTCTTTTCACCCCGTGAAATAGGTCACTAGGAGCGAAGATAAAAAAAAACTCACACCTCTAGCACAGGAAGCCAGTGCGGTTTGGTAATTTCACGAAGTAATACCTACCCGAAAGTGAACAGAAATGGGCAGCTTAATGGTATTAATTCCCATTCGCTTGTCCGCTTCAAGAAGCGGAAGTGATGATAAAAGGATGAATGATGAAAATTGTGCTCATGGATAGGAGCTTAAAAGTTAAATGATAAAACAGAATAATGCTACCGTCTGCAAGGCCGGACCAATGATTAGTAATTCCTTCCTCTTGACTTTTGATCTGATTGATGTGTCCTTACATTTCTTTTGCTGTCCATAATCTTCACCGAAACAAACGCATCAATTAGTGGTCTAGTAATATATTTACTTTCAACATGATTTTCTCCTACTCCAGTGACTAGCATCAAAAGTGCACGGACACACTCATACACAAAAAAACCGTAATTAATAGACACGTCGCGTAAAGGTGAGACGATGCTTGTCTAACTTTTATTTTACGTTGTCTGTTTCGATGCGAACGACGGATTCACCCACCAAACCATTATCGGAAGCTTCTTTCCGACATAAAGGATACCCTGTACCACGCGGTTTGAAAAATCGATAGAAAGGTTGAAAATTTCGTGAAATGAAATTTCAAATCCCGTCCATCAATCGTCTAACGACCGACAGGTCATTAGCGGAGCGAAATGGCTACCGTGCGCGACCATCTCTTCCCTTCGCTTCGTCCACAGCAACGAACTGGAAAGGCAAACAGCAGTTTGGCGATCGAAATCAATCATCTCGTGGATATATATCGTTTCGCGTGGTTTGGGGTATATATTGGATGGTTGCTGTTTTTATATAGGAATTTAATCGAAGATCGGATGGCGACAAGTGCCATCTACGAAAAGGACGCCATAAAACGTTTTCAAAAGTAACGATAATGATGATTGAAGTGAAGCCTCGATTCGGTTCAGAATAAGTGTTTTAGGCATAATGTTTTTTTTAATCGAAAAGGTGCTAATATTCTTTGCATCATGAAACCCAAGAATATATTAATTTAATACACATTTTCATAATTAGTTGGATCGGTAATAGATATCAGGATAGGTAGTCATGTTCAGGTATTATCACTAGATTTGCAGTGAGGTTTCACGTTCACTGCATCCGTTTTCATTAGCCAGACATTTCAGCGTCCAACACACCACTGGACGCACACTAGGGTCTAATTTGGGTAATGGAATAAAATATCATTATATGAACTGCATCGTTGGACATAGAGCTTCCCATCTAGATACGGTATCCAAACACACGCGCATACCTTTGCGAAACAAAATAAAGCCAATGTTTACTTCAAACTCTTCACCAACCCACCCAACCACCAGTAGTTTGTATCAGCAATACAACAACATTGATCGATGATGGTTAGCGGCAGCTTATAAACTACATGAGGCAGCTCTGTATGCACCATTCCACAGTACTATCGACTACCAGAGTTCTTGTGTATCTGTTATCATTACAACACGTTCGCAGGCGTGCTTTAACCGGTGCTTGAGCAGAAGACAAATTTTGCTCTTACCTACTAGCTGCCTAGCTGTTTACCTAGTGCTGGGGATATATTCCTGCGTATGAATAATATTTAATGAACAAAATGAAAATTGAATTCCGTAATTGTTTTATTCTCCTCCTAGAAATGATCATAAATATGGTTATATTTGCATCCGTGAGCAACATTTTGATACTGGAAATGATTCTACATCGCTCGTACACAGAACCTACTGTCGTCGCCTTTACAATCGGTTATGGTTTTTTATACGATGTAAACTATGAGGTTACAAGAGAGGGATAACTAGCAAGTTGATTAAATTACTGTATATCACTTTCAATCAGCTGATGAAACTTTTGGGTAAAATACGAGGAGAAGTAGTATTCGAAAATAACACCGATGACTTTAGCTGAATCATTCAGATTCGTTGCTGCGAAGACCTGTTGGTGATTGAAACATTATGCATACCTGCAGAGAAAATGCACATATTGCTGAACCGGCGATTGCGTTCGGTGCTGTAGAAAATACACCGTAGATAAGTTTGGAGTTGGCATGACCGTATCTGCCTTCGACGAGGTTGCTCGTTGATTCTGCAAAAGAAGATAAATAAATTCTGATCAGTATGTTTGTATGTATAGGGAAATATGTAATTTTTTGCAATTTTGTTATTTAACGTTGCTATGCAAAATTAATAGGAACCATAAAAATTAACACGAAGAAAAACACTACCTTGACTAATGATTGATGACTTTAATGAATCTTTACTAATTCGTTACTATTTATGCCGTTATTCAAATACATTACATTTATCTTTCGTAGGGCAACAATAGCCTAAAAAATATAATATGTAATTGTTGGAAACCAAATGTAATGAATGGAAACCAAAAAAGTTAAATTTTTGTTCGCATGTACAACGCTTTTTCTGGAAACCTCCTTAAGGAAGCCAGCAGGAAAGCATGATTTCATGATTTCGTGAAAGCTCCTCTTGCGCCATACACATGAAACGGCAAGCTCAACCACGTAGCCTTAAACGAACCTTAAAGCAACAGAAGCAATAGAAGAGCACATAACATAAATGAGTTTCGATAGAAACAAGACATTCAAGGAAAAAACATGTGAAAAGTTGTTTTTATTCTCATTTTTGTTATCCACACAAGCAAGTGTTCGCTTAGAACACACAGACACTTTCCAATTCCCTTATGCTGCTGCATGCACTGCCAAAACGTTTCTCAGTGGAACGTTTTGCACTTCCGCTATCGGTAAGAAGTTGCACCGAAGTTGCGAATTGATGACGCTGCAGTCCGACACGTATCCCTTCGGAAGCGAGTTCGTCTAAGAAACCTTTTGCAACCATTTCGTATCTCCTTTTGACGATGCGATGATGGTGTTCAATTTTTCTCAGCACTGGGCCGAACAGCCCGCAGCTCGCACCTTCCAACGTTGGGATCTGTCGAAGGACGCGGATGGCTCTCGTTTTCTCGCTCCCAATTTATACACCCGCCACAGCACGCACTGACTTTTCAATATTTCCCTAACTAACTATTTTTCAACTGCTGTTGATTCAATTTTATTTCCTGGTCCATGCACATCCTCCTTCGTACCATTGTTTAGATCACCACCACCAGGTTCCGCGAAAGCATAAGATCGAACCGGTTCTTTTAGGAGTGCAGCACTATCAACTATAGCACCGGTTTCACATGCCACCTAGCCGAGAAGTCGACCGGAGCAAAGAACAGCGGGAGACCAAATATGTCTTATTTTCATCCGCTTTCGGTTGCTGATGAAAAACTTTTTCCTTTCTCTTTGGCATAAGAACTACCTCTTATAGTCACAAAAGAAGCAGAATGAACCGTTCAAAAATAGAGAATATAATATTACCCGACGAAAACAAGCAATAATATAATATTACCACATTTAAAAAATCATCCGTTAATACATGGGGTTCTAACGTTATCGAGTATGTTGGTTTGAAATAAATAACATTTTAACATTAAGCAAACGATAATTCCTGTCGAAAATTCGGTAAATTGCATTGAATAATGTTCGATAACGTAACGATAAATACGTTGCCAAATTAATAGCATGTTTAGTTTAATTCAAACACTATACAGCAATACAAATACTAGACCTTAAACAAAGATTCACTCAAATGAAGGAAGAAAATATCAATGCAACACATTGTACTAACTCGAGGTACAGCATAAGACCAACGTTTAAATAAACTGAAGCTAAATAATGTGTAATTCATGGAAACATTAAAAGGAAAACAACCGAAGCTAGTTAATCTTCTCGTGACAAACAGTAGCCTTTTTCATGCTGATTTCACATCACCTTTGGGAGGAAACAACAGCTAGCATGCTTTTATTTAGCAGACACTTACGTATTTCGTCGAAGTAGAAGGGGAAATCGCCCGGCATGGAGCAATTCAGACGCGACTTCAAGTAGGACGTCCATCGATTCTTCAATCGGTTCGGCCCACCCTTATCCCACTTGCACACACGCGCCACACGACTGAAGATGGCCTAAAACGAGAAAAAATGAGCAGGATTAGAAAATGGGGTTTAAAGCCTAAAGCAAAAAGACGAAAAATTATATGTTTTCAACAGAAGGAACCTGTAAAAAGGAAGAGAACACCGCAGCGACCGGAACGATGAAATGAAGGTAATGAAATTATTTTCTTCAACCTAGTTAAGACGTGAAACGGCACACAAAAAACCTCCCCCTCAGCGCTATTAGTTGTCATCTGAGGCCCACGGGACCGGGTTATGTGCCATCCGATGTCGAAGGCAAAAACTACAGTAATATCAATGCGAAGAAAAGCGGAAAGGGTGGAAAACTATGAACAGCTACCTATCTAGTGAGCTTCACAGGAAAATAATTAATGTAAAAGAAAAACGAGCGCAAACCTTCAAGAGAAGGAGCTGGGAGATGTGATAATCAAGAAAGGCTAGAAGCAAGGAAACGAAGATGTGACAAGAAAATTATAACGATTTCTTACGCTACAACGGAAAAACTTCTGGCACAAACAGCAACAAAAAAGAACTAGGACGTGAGAAAACACAAGTAGTGAAAACAAGCGAAGAAAAGCACTTTAATTAAAGTTATTTCATTATCGTTCGACATGCCCCGGATCCACTGGAAAGGCTAATGGTGGCGAGAACGACGGACACGATCGACTTCTCGTGAATGAGAGAAATTGTCTGTGAAATGAAACACAACTACCACCATCTCCTATAATGCTAACCCTGGGGCGTTTACGATGTTCCATTTACGAACGAAAAATGGTGCCTCCTCCACGCAGGTTTCGCTATATATATATATATATATATATGTATGTGTGTCGTGACAAGAGTAACCCTGCTACTTATGCTTACCTTGCCACAGTTGATGAATTCGACGGCCGTCTCGCGGAAGAAGAAGTACACAAAATCACCCTGCGTAAAGGATCCGACAAAGTTGGGCGCTGAAATATTTATGAAAGCGATAATGATCAATTTACACCTTGCGCTCAAGTATTAGGGAGAACAGGACTGGCGAACGGGAACGGGAGTGGCCCGATTAATTATTCATATTAGTACGCGACAACTATTTGCCTTCCAGATAGCACTTGGACGATAGATGGTAGGTATGGAATCGATGGAATGAATTTTCATTCGAAGTAGTAGTGCTCGTCGAATATATGCTGTTACGGGAATTATTATTTTGAGATAGTTTAGCAATCATTTCGGTGGCATACACAGATATCGGTGCATTAGGAGATGAATAATTTAACTAAGCACTGTGTATCGCGGAGGATTATCAGAGCTGGTTAGTATGAGCTTGCACGCTCTCAGATATCCTGCTGCAATTAGCGCAACTGAAATTGGAACAGGTCGGGTGCGCTTCCGATGGATCAAACTGATTTCGCCAAAATGGGTGATGGAACAAACGTAAAATACACTGACAGCAATACAGGCGTTGTGGTGTACTGCAACGGATGATAAAATTTAATTATAACAGCTTACGTTGCCGCGTTTTCCATTTTTGTTTGAAACGATTTGTTGAGTGGACAAAATTTTCTTTGTTCGACTTGGAAAATGGCCCACCATTTGGAATGCAAATTGGGTTAGCATGGTTGGTGCGGGGAGGGAGACAGGAACTGGGGTGTTTATATTCTCACATGGAGGTGAGATTTAAGTTACTATACTATTATAATTTACCATTCAAACTAAGGCTATCGTATTGTTCAGTTTGCAGATGCTCGCGGTATATGATAGGGTCGAGACCGCTAAAGTCAGCAACGGTGCCCGAGTACAGCTCGTTATCTGAAATGAGACGAAAACAACAGAAATAAGAATATTTTGAGAAAAGAACCATAATGCTCAAAAAGCAGCAGCGGAATTATTAGTTTTGCCCCCGTTTGATGACTTGACTAATTCGTAATGAATAATTCGTATGGTAACGCTTGATCTCACTTAGTCCACCCAGTGGAAATCTGCTTGGAAACGCTCAAATAGAAAATGTTACCATGTTTCCATTATTTTTCAGATATTTGGTTCATTGTATGCATTTTAAAATAGATACATATATATTAAACCTTAATTTTTTTCTAGAAATACATACTGTACTAGTGAGCTTAATCTCTAAATAAACTCGAAAAGAAATATTCCTGTTCGAAATAATGAATACAATTTTCAGTTAAATCCATTTAGCGAACCATAAATGAGGATGACGACGTAATGTGATGACGAAACAAAACGCAGCAATAATCTTTTAAACAATTGCATTAAAGAATTGTGAAACGCATCGATTCGCTCCCTCAACATTACCGCCGATTGTTTAGCGGATTTCAGGCTTCTTCACTTTGCTTCGTCCGTTTTCCAGTCGCATTATTTCGTCGAAAAAATTGATCCAATATTCTCCCTTTCCAAACAGCATCTTGCGCTCCTTGCGATAGCAATGGCGAGTGTGTGGCAACACAATTTGTAAAGAAATATTCCGCGCCCTTTACGCACAATCAGCAACATGAATCTAATATGCGAAAGAATGTTAGTGTATTTGTGTGTGAGCGTGCATGTATGAAGGCAAGTGAGCTCCTTATTGCTTGCACCGCCCTTCACCAAACACTGGTTGAGGGAGCTGAAAATTGACTTTTTTTCCGCTGCGCTTCAAGCGGTCGCAAGCGGTTCAACCAACATCAAACAAAACTCGATGGCTCAGAGATGGGTTGCTCAGTTTTATGAAAGCCTCCCCATCGGCTCTACTCTGTCATCGCTTTTTCTGCGTCATCTTTCTTCATCGGCGGTGGTGAGGATTCGTCTTCGGAGCCATGAACATAAAGAACCATCGCAGTGCGCACGGAGCACGGATAATGATCAGCAACCGATTGAACGGAAAACCTCCACCGGAAGGCGATATAATAAACGGTACGAGTGAGTCTGAGAGGATTATAACCGCGCCGTAAAAGGAACGGCGACCCACCAAACGACTAGGCGGTAACAGAGAGTTCAAGTGTCGTAATTTCCAGCGTCACGGATGATACGCTTGGGTTACCGATACTTTCCCCTTATTTTATTTCATTTTCTGCGGGCGCGTGAGTGTGTGTCTAAGCTCACAATCAAAGGAAAGGAAAATCAAACCGTTCGCCGCGTTTTGGCCTGTTCGGTGGGTTTGGATAATGAGATTCTTGCGGGAAACCGGCTAAACCACGCAAAAAACCTACCCTCCATTACCCACTCGGTGTATGCAATGCTGCTACGCCCTTATCATAGCCGGTGAGCTGAGGTTATGGAACAAACAAGAAGGGATTTGGTCGATATATTTGGCAGACACGCTACCCGATGAAAAACGATAACAAATTAAATTCATTCCCGGTTGTGCCAGTCGTGGCGCTGAAGTTTATATTTTGAGTAATGCAGAGGTCTATGAAAGGCGGACAAGATGGAGCGTGAAGTAAAGTAAGTAAAATAAAAATATGAAAATTTGTTTAAAAAAAGTGAAAAATAAAACACCAACATGTACGTGTTCCATGGCGAATTGAGCACGTAAATAAGCAATAAATCCTTGTAGAACACCCAACCCAATCTACAGGAACCAACATGTTGTCTTTTGCGATTCCGAAAGGACACAAAGAAGCGTTTCTCGTTCCAACCAATGTGCATTATGTATTCATTGTTTTGCGCTTGACCTGCTTTACAAGCTTTTCGTCGACGTAAAATCGACCATAGGTTTACGTATGAAGAAATCCTTTTTACTCGGTTCAGTTTGCGTTTTGGGGAATGCACCCATTCACAAAATAATCCACCAAATACATAGACGTGGTTCTAAACTAACGAAGCCCAATGGGCGACGAGATTTTCATCACTTTGCATCATACAGCGTGAAACGATATTAATAAAAGCACGTTCTTGCATGGGATTTTACGCGAATGTGCAATTGGAATACAAGCATAGTGTTGGTAATAAATGATAAGAAGCTTTCTTTGTTTCATTTACACAGCTGCTAACGTGCACAAATGAATGTTATCTGCAACCAGTGGCTTTAATATCTGTACTTGGTAACATCTTAATGGACAATATTTTAGTAATACTCTTCGAGCAACACTAACACTAGGAACGTTCGAAAGAACACTAATAGATTCAAGGGTCTCTTCTTGTGGTAGTTATGGTTTAACAATAATATGTATAACACAATTGTGGAAAATACTTATTTTGTGTTTGAAAATTATTTTAAGACAGCTTATCATCACAGCTTAACATTTATGTTTTAGTTTAAAAAAATCAAATTTTACTATAATTAATTTTCAAACCAAATTTTTCAAATTTTCAAACTATTATTTTTTGTTTAAATTTGTCTTACATTACATTATTTTACTTCTTTACATGTGTAAATTCGATATCTGACCTAAAAGATATCTTAATGATACACGTTATTATTTTCAAGTATATCAGTTTTTACAATAATAAACCACTGATTAAAATACTAAATGGATTTGAAATCATAAACGAAAACATGAAAGAATATAACGCATACACTTTAATGATATGATATAATTACAATGATATACCATAAGTTTACGCATAAAACGAGTTCAAAATGACGCCAATCCTCCCAAGCGGTTGATTCAGTATTACTTTGAAAAATTTGGCTCTACAATATAAAATTATTCCCAAAAAAAGCAAACTAAGGAAGCTAGTAAAACAAGTACACGTATTGCAGTTATATTTTAATCTTATAACTTTTTCTTTACAATCTGTGCATTGTGTTTTATGAATGTAAACTTTTTGTATACTGGTTGGATTTTAAACACTTTTGTATATCTGTTTTGTACTCAGATAAAAAAACCATGGCGAGCGCAAACTTCTAAAGAGTTCTGTATCGTATGATTTTGTGTTTTCTAGCACATTAAAAATTATCTATTCTTTGTGCTATTTAATTGACGAAAGCTTGACAAAATCATAAATATATCATCTATAACATCTCGGCCACTTGAAAACTTGTACAAGCTTTCCGCTACACCTAACATAACACCACATCGAACATTTTTCGCGAGAATGATTTATCTTACGGGTTCTTACTTTGCATCCATCCCGCAAAAACTCATCCCACCGATACATGCTTAGGTACGGTATTTCTTTCTTATTCATGTTAGCATGCTTATTGTAGCGTACAAACATATTATTCCATACTTCCGCTTTACCGAAAACCAATGAACAAATACAATAAAAAAAAACATCCCACATCCGGTCAGGTCATTACTCGTAAGCCAATTTATGTAGCCATGTATCCGGGCAGCGGATCAACAACGAAAAAACATAAAAAAACTCTTCTCAGTTTCTTTTCCGCAACCATGGGTCGTAAGTTATAAGCATTTTCCCGCTTGCCGGGTGGGATGTGTTGTTCCGCGGCAATCTAGGGGTTCTTTTGAGGCAACTGTTTCGCCATCGTTACGTAAACGGTTACGTGATTTCCGGTCTGTGACTAATGAAGGACCGGTCCAGCGAACAGCTGTGCTTTCTCCTGGTTGCTGCTGTGCAGTGGTTAGTGTTTTTAGATGGCTCCACCAACGGTTCGTTTTTTTTTTTTGCATAGCCCAAAAACATCAACGGAAAGACAAAGTAGCTTTTGCGGAATTTTTTGGAAGCCAAAAGCTTCGGTTCTTTCTCCTTGGTCATTTTTGCAATTGTCGTTACCCAGAAGCATTCCAAAATTAAGGAAAGAAAACCTTCCTTCCGCATCAGGACACGACGGATGGACGCCATGTCAGCGATACGGAACCACCATTGGAATGTGCTATAAAGTGGACAAACGAGAGCGGAGGGCGGAGGGTGGAGAGTTGCAAGAAGACGAATATTTGCAGGTAGAAAATACTCGTGGCAAGGAATCCTCATTCCTGGGATTAAAACAGTGAACTTTGCAAGTACAAGCAGCAGCGAAGAAAAAACCCAAGGGAGAAAAACGCCAAAACCAGAGGGAAACTTGTTCACCCGTAGTCGACCGGGTTGGCTGGCTGGAATAGACGAAGGCCACGACAAAACCTTCCGAGCGAACCGTAAAGTTACCCGCGCTCCGCACCCCGCATCGTGCACCATTGCACCATCTCTTTTCACACTCGCCCGGAACACAGTAAACACATACACGGCAAACGCAAACACAAAAGCACCCGTCAAGAAAGCGCCAGTTCAAGTGGAAAACTTGTCCTAGTTCGGTGCAAAAGGGCGGTGGCGGCAGTGCGTCGCGTTGTACGCCCACTTGCCGCCGTTCTGCCTTAAGAAAAATAAGATGCATGGGAAAAACTTTATCCCTTGTTGTCTTCGTGCCTTGTTGGTCGCAGCACCCTTTTTCGCCCAAACGGCACCACACACAACAAGCACAGGAACTTCAACGACAGTTCAACAGAAATTGTATGCATATTTTTGCTTCAACTTTATGAATTTTTCTCGATGAAAACAGCCGTTTTCTACAGGTGGACGGGTGCTGGTATGCATGTTTTCATTGTTTTTGTTGCTTTAATCATGTGATCGATGTGATAAGCACGAATCGAGGCGAGTGAAAACACAAAGCAGCCTTGTTAGGAACCGTGGTCACCAGACAATGCATGTTTCCGGGCCATGAAAACTTTGGCTGATGACGAACTTGCTGAAGTCAAGCGAAGATATGCAGGTGACACTGCGAGCTTCACATAATGATACGAAGCACCAGTGCATACTTAATATAGCCTTGGGCAATTCGTGGGCCATTCATCGATATAAAATTCTCAATCATGGAATTTTTATTCTTATTTCAAAATAATAAACGAAGCAGTATCCAAAAGTTTCTCCTTACGTCAACGAATATAACATGACATCGTAAAGCAGTTCACGAAACGATGAAAATTATTCAGACAGTTATAGTTACTAGGAATAAAAAACCTGATATCATACACACTTTTTGTCTGACTAAACTACCGATTTTTTTATGATACACTCCGCAAACTAAAGGTTTTTAGAAGAGTTCATTAAACACTTAATATTAAAAAAAACAACCATAATACATAATTAGTACAAAACAAATATTCAAGAGTGGGAATTTGGTAAAAACATTATTTGCAAAGCAATCATTTCGGTAGTTGAACTTCATTTATTATATTGAATAGAATGAAAAAACTTGTAAAAGTAATATTGAGATAAAAATTTATTTTTTCATCCAATAAATTTTGTCCATGATAGGAATTTTTCGCTCGTTTCAGGTATCACTATTCAACAATATTGAACAATATACACAAACTCTTTAAATAATAAAGAATTATTTCGGGCGCTCAGAAAGAATTTAAAGATTACGTTATAAAATTACATCACTGTTTAACTGTATCTATAATAAACCTTCTTAATCGTTGGTTGTACATGTGTCAATGTTTCAGTTATGTTGGTCAATTGAATAGAAAACTCAATTATTCATGAATTGAGAAAATTTAATTCTTTAATCAAAATTCGAAAAGAATTTTATGTAATTGAAATTGTAATTGCGCCAAATATAATTATTGCGCCAGTTTTAAAATCCATGAAACTATGAAATTTCAACTTGATTCGTACTAAAACTACCATACACACTTACCTACAAAGACAGCTGTTGAGTTGTGGGTGGGATCGTACGGACACATTGCTTGACCAGGTTTTTCAGTTTCCATCGAGTAGTTGTTACCGTTGATCGAGTACGTCCGACATAGTGGTCTAAACGCGTTCGTTCCGCAGCTCAGCAGCGAACCTTGCGAGGGAATCGCCAACACTCGTATATAGTTTTGGCAGAGATCCTACAAGGGAAAGGGAACAAACGCAGATAAATTGAATAGAAAGAATGATTAATTTTGTCTAGATATCAAATTTAGGCACACGCGGAGGCGTCGAGCCAGCTGCAAATGAAAGATAAACAAGTGAGTGAAACCTTCACCCTGGATTTCATATTATCAATCTAGTCTTTGTATTTTTTTTATGCTGCTGCCTTGTTGAACAGAACAAAAATGATAGCAGGTCCGTGCTTTATTCAGCTCGTCGAGTATATTTTTTCTCAGATTTGGTCTGAACATATTGTTTGCATTGTTTTAATTATGTACCTATTTTTCATTGCCAGCAACAAACATTCTCACACCTACTGGCCTGTGACGAAACGCGAAAGAAATTATGTGCAAAGCTTCATTTGAATTTTTAAAATAGAAATGAAACCCAACGAAAAGGAGATTGTATTCATTTCCTAACCAAACATAAGGAAAGGTTTAGCATAGAAATGGAAAATAAATAAAACGAAATTAAAAATAAACGATCAAATGAAAGTATATTAATTGAACGTAAGACTACATAATGGTCAGTAAGACAACAATATAGCTATTGAAACATGTTCCACCTCTAAAATGCTTTTAATAGAAAAACTATCCAAAAAACTAATAAAAGCCTCGTTCATTTCCAACTTAATCCGCATATCATCCAAAATAAATTCCCGTAAGATATTCTTTCTGTAGATGCGATTTCATTATCGCACTCGTTAATAGTCGTTTTAATTTCCATGAAAGCTTCCTCCCGTTGGCTTGTATGGTTCATCTAGATCGCCTTTTTCTGTTAGGATTATACAAAACGCTGATAGTGTGACCTCCAGTATCGATCACAAGAACACGATACTCCCTCTTGAGAAAAAGTGATTCTGAGTAGGAAAAACCGAAGAAAATTTCTCCTCCACAGCCCCCCGTCTTAACTGTCAAAGCAGCCGTTGAGCCTTTGTTAGTGCAGCTGGAATAATTTTAATTAAGTTGAATGGTGAGATAGAATATTTGGACTGCTACATCGTTTGCGCCCTTCCGGGGAAGCCGACCTTTTTTTTCTCACTCCCTAACTAGTATGGATTATTATTTTCGCAACAAGCAGCATAAGCAAACAGAACGCGTCGAAATTGCTTTCGGTCACACAACACACACGTGGGGCGGCGAGTTTACTGTCAGCCGAACATATTCAGCGACGAGAGCATCGCGTGAGCGTGATGGGACGAGAAAATATTGGTGACCAGCTGGAAATTTTCCTACAGTGCTACCCTACTCTCGCGGCCATTCGACCATGGTTCATGATCATTGTTAGTGTTACATGTTATCACAGGTCATTTGCATAACCAAATCGTTAGCAACAACTTTCGTTGGCTGGCAGTAGCTTACCCAAAAACTTTGCATTCGTGTCTACAAAAAACGAAACTGTCCTCCAACATGAAAGCTTAGTGCCGCATGGTCTCAGGTTACAGTGGTGGGTATTATGTTGGTTCTCCAATAAGTTTTTTTTTTTAAATTCAAAAGTTAAGATAAAGGAAAACTTAAAAAAATTGTCAAATGTTTACAAAATATGTATGAAATGTGCTAAAGCTACAGCGATATATTTCCAACATCATACGAAATTCTAATGAAGCAACACATGTACGATGGTTTATCTCTAACATGTTTGGCCATCTAGTGAGTACACAATATCTCCTTTCGTGTGAAAAAACGAACACTAAATTTCATACAGTCTATGTTTATGAGCGATTGGTGCTAATTGAAAAGGCTGATTATCGTCGAGTCCCCGAGACCCCTGGTCCCTGCTGGTCCAGCAAAGCCATTCACGCCGACAAGGATGAAAATTATGAAAACCAATGTAAGATAAGCCGTAGCAAATTTAAGGTTCTTTTTTCTTTGGCCAGAACTTTAGCACAATTTATGTGGCAACTGCTTTTATTCTTTCTGTAATGTGTTTAGCTACGCTAGGATGATGAACCGAACATGGCCACTTACCTCGTCTTTGCCCTTCACGATGCACATCTTGATGTCGTCGTCAGATGAGTACCACGAAAGACGCGTCGTTTCCGCCAGGTCGTGGATGCTGAGATTGTAGACGATGTTTCTGAAAGGGCCAGTCGAGGAAGAGAAAAAATATGGAATCAGACGAAGATAAGACCGTGAAATTAACGCAAAAATGGCCACAACGATTAGGCCGTGAGATATGGTACGGAGTGGTTTGCATGGCATATAAATGATTCACTCCTGTGAATGTGAGAACTAATGAAGCTTCATCGTGGTAATTTGGAAAATTTTATTATGGGATTGAAAACTAAATCTACCTGAAAAAGATGTAAACGTTTTCTTTGGTACAGTAATCCGCTTGCTCGTGCTAGAAGTAATTTTACGCATACATATTTGGTTTCTAAATGAAATCATTACACAAACTTGTGCTTCAGATCTACCACACAGTAGTCACTATCGTTTTTTTATTTTTTTTCCAATATTTTATCTGGAAAAAATATAAAATAACTAGCTTCTCAACAAGCCACTGATGTGCTTCTTGTACCGACGGGACGAGCACATCGTTAGTGAGTTGAAGTTGAAAAGCAACGCCTTCACTGCCTTCATGCGAAACACGTTATCTTCCTGCCTGCTTCCGGAACCTCTGAAATGCCGTCCAGTTTACAGCAACACAATGGAAGGCAATATGGAAAACCGTTCCCTGTGCGAAGTGCTTCCGAGCGGCGTCCGAGTGGCGGAAAATGTCTTTTGGCAACAAAGGCAACAAAGATTGTAATAGTAGTAGTGGAGTTGTACTGGTAGTGAAGACAGTTTCAGGAGAACGGTGTGGTTTTGTGTGCAATCCAGAAGTTGTACACAATTTTGCTGTCTTGGTGTGTGATTTTCAACACCTGTTCACCAACAGCCGGAAACAGGCTATTTTCCATGTCGGTGGAACGATTTAAATCCCATCCAATATCAGACTAGCTAGAGTGATAGTTTTTTTTTATTGTAGTCGGTGCGTGATGGTTCTGTCTGGTATATTTCACAAAGAGATTATCTACAATCTATCTACAGCAGAATGACTGACTATAACTCTTTAGTTAAAAACATGAAATATGTATATGTATTTTGTTTTTTTTTGAGAAGAAACTGCAAAAATTATTATTGCTGATACAGTCCGTAACACAACTATACGCCCACCCGTTTTTTGTGAATAAAACGAAAAGTTGAAGAGATAGCTAAAAGCAATGTTCAGCAAAGATGAAGCTTGTAATAAAATACATATACCCAAAGCGCAAGACGAGCGGTCCCACACATTAAAGCAGCACACCGCTGCACTAGCTCATACGCAGTACTGAATGCTTCGTGATCGTATAATGAGGGGGGGTGCGGCCTTG